>JAPMOQ010026304.1:5392-32156 GCA_026543055.1 Argiope trifasciata | reverse complement strand
GAACTAATAAAGTTTGAAAATATCCTATCTGTAACTCCGAACTGCTCGACCGTAGCGCTTCAAAACCGGCGCCAATCGATTCCTCGTGGCCAAAAACCCCAGACCCCCAAGTTTACCGGAGTTTATTAATTCTGGGACGATTTTCGACTTGGCAACCATTCCTCGTATTATAGTATTAGATACATGCAAGCACCTAATACCTTATACTTGAATAACAATGCAGGTAATACAAATATGATTTTCGTTAAAAAAATGTTTCGATTTTTTTTTTTTTTTTTCGTTTTCTTTCTTTCTTTATTTTTTTTGAGGGGGGGAGGGGTTGTGAGGTTACAGAAAGGGAGAATATTGTAAATCACAATAAACTTTATTTCGAGATTTCAACAAACCTTTATACTTCACTGTGAATGAGAAAAAAAATTCTGGGCTGATATTTGCGTATCAGTAACCAAAACTTTATTTTTACAATCTAGGTAGACGAAAACTAGTACGTGATTTTATCACTAGCCTATACTTGAGACAACTCTGCAGTTGATTCACTGATTGTAGGTATGGCTAAATGAAAATGCATGCTATAGTTAAATGAATTCCAAAAATCAGAATCCTTTCTGGCTCGTTGCGTAAACTTTATCTTTTGCTATCAGATTTAATTCAGAAATGATCTCTAAATCAGCATCAAGTTTCAGATACAGTCAGTGAATTAAAAAAGGCCCAAAAGGGATATTTGTTTTCATTTGCTATACAGTTAAATCTCTCTAAACAAGCAACCTTCGCTATATAATTCAATCTCTCTGAAACTAGTACACTTTGCTATATAGTATTTCTCTAAACAAGCATTCTTCGCTATATAATTCAATGTCTCTGAAACTAGCATAACAAGCCAAACAAAAAAAAAGCAAGCGAAACTAAAGTGACTCTTTCAGTAAGCGATGTTTCGTAGAACTGACCATGAGGAGACCCCGTGACGACGCATACTGGATTGGTTTGTATCAGACTATACAGGGTATCTATAAAAGAACCACAGGGTTTTAAAAATTCTTATCTCACTAACTATAAAAGATAGCAAAATTTAGTCGATTTCTCTGAAAAGAGTAGCTCAAAAAGTTTTACTCATACGAATTGGGAATGTTTGCATCAATTGTTGGCGGCGCTGCAGGGCGTTGACCTTGAAATGATGGCGACTCCGCAACAAAAGGCTCAATGTGTTATTTGGCTCATAGAAACGAAGTCTGTAGTTACCGTACAAAGAAACTTTCGACGTAACTATGGTGTTAACCCGACTTCTGACAAAACCATTCGTCAATGGTTCAGTGCAATTGTGTGGCAACCGTCCCCCCAGACATGCTCGCCAGGACATGGGAAGAGGTAGAATACCGTTTAGACGTCTGCCGTGCCACTAACGGGGCTCATATAGAACTTTACTATATGAGCCCCCGTTAAAAAAAAACTTGAAATGAGTTAAAAAAAACTTGAAAATGTAAGCTTTTCAGTCATGTATAAAACATGTATGTATGTTTTTTATTTCATTAAAATATTTTGCCTCAAAACCCCGGAGTTCTTTTATAGACATCCTGTATTATACGCTGTATGTAAGAAGTTGCAACCGAAAGTCATTGCCGATCTTGACTCCAAGGGGTTTGAGCAAATTCCCGTGGAGCCTTAATCGGCTAGATTTTATCTAGATCAAGATTATGAGAATAGAGGTGGATAGCAACTGCTAGTTAAGTTTAGTTATATTAATGTCGCATTTTAAAGCAACACAAGGAGTATTTTGGGGCGGATCTCGTAATTTTGAACCACTTGGATATCAACAGCAACAATGAACTAGTGGAATAATGTCGCCAGAACAACCGAATATATTATGGAATTGAATTGTATGGAACATCAAAAAGCTACGGAGGAGATTTGGTCTGGAAAAGAAGAATCAACATAAAATAAACTTCTATTGAAATAATGGAGATGCTGGAAGCTGGAGAATTTGTTACATCGTATGTTGAGAAGCATAATATTCTTTATAAGGCTGTAACTATGCATACTATAAATGCATTTAACAAAATTGTTGTGCCTCATTTTCGCCATATTTTGAAATAAAGTCATAGCCCAGAGGTCGGCAACTTATTGGAACGAAAGAGCAAAAAGCAACAATTTAAAAAAAATTCCAATTTCTACAAATTTTCGATTCAATATTATAGTATTTGTTTATACATTTGATTTTTGATATGAAATATACGACTTTAAATACGGAATAATCTAGCAGTTGGATCTTAAAATGAAAATCTATACTAATATTATAAATGCGAAAGTTCGGATAGATGGATGTTTGTTACTCAATCATACTAGAACGGCTGAAAACAATTGGATGAAATTTAGCACACAAATATATTATAGTCAGGAATAGAACACAGCCAACTTTTTATTTCGCTTCATTGAGTGATTCATTTTTCATTCATTAAAAACTAATTTTCACACCAAAAATCTGAGGCCAAATCTCACCAAAGATGAGCAAGGCTCCAGTTTTTTTCCCAATAGAAATGAAGTTAGGCTTAGCAGAATTTCGACCGATTATTTCAAACGATAATGCTTATTTTTTTAGTGTTTGATGTATTAAAAATCAAAAGTTGTTAATGCATCAATCTTCGGATTCATCCTGAAGTACTTTTAAATGAAAAGAAAACAGAATAAAGGAAATGAAAAGTTTCTAATCTGCATTGCGTTACCCCAACTGGCGTTGGAAAGTCAGACATGTGCGTTACTCCAACTGGCGTTGAAAGCTAGTGCTTGATTGTTGACAACTGCGTTATCATTTAAATGAAAAGTTTAAAAATGATTTGTATAATACTGTTGTAGCTATCTCCATCTTGATCAGTAAATAAAATGGATTTTACCGGATTTGATTTGCTGTTTCGTTTCATTTCGGGTATACACTGTAAATAAATAGTTTTTGCGTGAGTTGTGAGGTTTTTGTTATTAAATTGTATTTATGTTATATATTTTCAGTATAAGCTTATACTTTTAAATGTATCGTTTTTAGGTTAGGTCTAATTATCTTTTATTTGTCATTATTTGATAGTTTTTCGTACATATACATCGTAATTTCCACGCGAATAGAGTCGCAGGTAATAGCTAGTATGACATAAATATGGAAATTCGATTTTTTAAAAAGAGTTTCTTCCTTTTTTCAAAGCATGCATCCCGCCTTCACCTCCCTGATGTTTCTTTTCCTTCAAATAAAATGGTTTTTCTTTTTCAGTTCTCATTCCTTCGTGGATCTTCAAAATTGTCCCACCGAGCATAAACCCGATGAAAATGGACAGAGATGATTTTTTCAGAGACGTCGTCAGGAGCGTTGTTGCGAAGAGGAAGGAAAAGGGAACAGTAAGTTAAGTTCATCTAAACATTTACTTGAATTAAAAGTTGGCTTACATTCGGCCAGTTATAAGACGGCAAGTGAGACGACGCATGCGCAGAAGCGGATTGATTTATGTTTGCCTTAATTCATAAGAGAGATTCAGACATTCCATACTTGGCTATAAATTCTCGTTTTGGCGTCCCCGAATTTTTCTTTTTCACTGCTTATCATATTAAGAGACAGATATTTACACAAAGAAGCAGGATAACATAATGAAATAAAAAGTAAATAAGAATAGATAAAATGAAATAAAAATGAAATAACATAGTAAAAACATATTTAAACTTAAAAAGTACAAAAAAATGGCAAATAAAATGGGACGCGCACACATACACTATCTCGCATCAGAAGAAACAAAGGGTAAGTATAAAAATTGAAATCTACTATCGCAAATTTCAAGTTATCATGTGAAAACGTTTTATTCTATGAAAAGCTTAGAGCTAGAAAGTGATATTTGCTTTCATTTTTTAAGGCTTCAACAATTTTTGCCTTCACTTTTTAAGGCTTCAACAGTTTTTGCCTTCATATTTCCAGCTTCAATTATTTTTTGCCTTCAATTATTCAAAACCTCCTAACGGAAAAAAGATCATGATCTCACATGATAAAAAATTAAGGAACTAAGCTGTGATAAGTGAACACTTTTTTTTCACATCCAAAAGACGCCCCCCCCCAAAAAAAACACGATGAATCGACAATTTACTGTCCCTGTTAAGTATTCAGTGAACCACGTGATCTTCCTGGGCGGAGCTATCCACCAATCATGTAAACATCACGTGGTCTCACTGTTGCCACTTGTTTATATATATTTTTTCAAGACAAGCAAACTTGACCCTCGGGCGGTGGGAGTGTGATCTTGACTCTCTCTCTTCCGAAATAAACCACAGTGCAGTTTTCTAGATCCACTACACCATGGAGTATCCGCGTGCTTTTTGTTGTTATGTTATGAAATAAACCCCAGAAAAGAAAACCTGTGTCTTTAAGTCATTTCACCAAGGCAACAATCTTCACTATCACGTCAATTATTGCTGTATCTAGAAAAGCAACAAAAATTAAATTCAATCTAAATTACTTTAGTCCTGTCAGGGCAAGCACTTCCTCTTGGACTGAATATATTTTTCAGCCTTTCTACGCATGCGCTGCCTACTGGCCGTCTAATAACTAACCGAGTGTAAACTGACCTTTATATAGGTTTGATGTCAAAGGCATGCATATATTTATTATCCTCTTTTCAGAGATACAATGACTTTTTGCAAATCATGATGGATGCTGCCGATGAAGCCAAACGGGAAGAGCATCTGAACTTCGCCGAAGATGAAACGGATCGCTTTGGCTCCATTGTGAGCAACGGACTGGCATCGCCAACTCAGAAATATAAAAGCAAGTTTATAGGCACTTGACTATAGATATATAATGAAGGACAGGAAAAAATCTGGAATTAGTTTCCTTACAAATGGTTTTCTCTTTTTTGTTTTTTTTTAGAATTGTCCGAGACTGAACTGTTGGCCCAGTGCGTCCTCTTCTTCTTGGTCGGATACGAAACCACAGCGACTGTCTTGACTTTCACCGCATACTCTCTTGCGGTGAATCCAGAGTGGCAGGAGAAACTGATCAAAGAAGTGGACGAGGCTTTTGAAAAACATGTCAGTGGATCTTTTACACTGTATCATAACTACTGATTTATTGTTTAAAAAAATTGTTATGTTCCTTATTTTGAGCTGGCATTGCCACTTGGTCATAACAAGTCGAATGAGGTTTAGCTCTTTCAAATGCAGGCAGAGGTGTGCCTCTTTCCTTGTTAACAAGCACCGTTAAGGTGAAAGGACGACTTTGCTCGAACACACACGGCACAACATTTTTTAGAAGGCGGTCGAACTCATCCATCCATCCTCAAGTTGGATTCAGATCCAAATCAGAGACCGACTCATCCCTGACTCAGTACCCCCAGAGATATAATTTGGGATCGGAACTTGGAGGACTTTGCAGTCACGTGCTCCAACTGTCATTAGCCAACACGGCGGTCTTTGGTCGATACAAGGACAGAGCTCGCTACCTTTCGGTTGCGAGACTGACGCTCTACCATAATAGATAAAATCACGAAATATTTTTTGAGAAGTCTGATATTTGTAGCAATAAAATGTATAATGACAAGAACAAAAACATTTAGTTATCAGTATGATCAAAGTATGACGCTTAAGGCCTCTTCTATACAAAATAAAATACATGATAGGTATTTAAATAATAAGAAAAATATTTATATAATATCTTGATTAAAATATATTGCATGGTGCCGAATAACTGGAAGAGAACGTATAGAAATTATTGTCTCAAATTCATTGTCTGCCCACGATCATCATTGCACATTTTCTTGAATTATAGAAATGGTTTTCGGAATTCAAAGAAATGGGGTTATGCTTACAACATCTACCGTAGGGATGTTGCAGGCATACCATCTGGTGATTCGAAGTAGGCAGTGGGCTGTATTTTTTGCTTAAACTTCTTTATTTACAACTATATACACTCTTATGGCGGTGAATAGTTCATATAATACACAGATGATTGCGGTGAGCTTTGTTAAGCCTTATGAACTGAAGCTACTTGCAACTGTTAAGGGCCGTTCCTACGGCGCGTCCATCCGTAAGGGGAGCCACGCGCTCCCCCTTTCGACACCTCTTGTGGTTTTCTGAATTCCTATGATGCCTGTCGATTCTACCAAAAATTTGTCGATAAAGGGCTCAGGTATCAAAGGAGCCCAGAGAACCGCAAAAGGGGTAGAAGTGGGGCTCCTGGCGGATGGACAGGTCGTTGGAACTCGGCTTAACAACTTCTGTGGGGTGGCTCTTGGAGCGATGGGGGTCAATGTTCTAACGAACCCCTGAAAGACTCCACCGGAAAGACGGATAAAGGGTTTGCCGTAATTTTAAGATTACTGCGTTTGGATTTACCTTACCCTGAACACCATCCATAAAATGAAATTCTCCAGTGTTTCCGTCCCATAAATGAGTAGTTTAAACTATCCCCAAAGGAATAATTAAAAGACAATGAGCATAGAGATGAAACTATTGATTCGAAGGATTCAGTCTAACTCCCAGTAACATGAAGGTGGTTATACAGACCAGAAAAATAACCGAGGCCACCGCCAAATATGACCCACAAAGTTCGGCTGCACTATGGCTGGTCATTCTTGCATAAGTATGGTTTTTATTATGATATACAGCATAGAGTTTGAGATACCAGTTTCTACAACGAATATTGTTCCTCATAATTCTTTTATCCACTTTATTATATCTATCGCTGTTTCAAGGCAACACTAACTGCCTGTATCTATGTATCATAGTTTTTGAATTCTCTGTTTCAGAGTGAAATGAGTTACGACTCAGTGCGAGATATGAAAATTCTAGACGCCGTAGTTTCAGAAACACTTCGGATGCATCCTCCAGCTGCATCGTAAGTGTTTATTTCTCTCGTTTCAAACCCACAGGCTCGTTTGTATGGAAGATTATGAAGCTATTTATAGTATACTTTACTTTGTAAAAGCTTTTTACGTACATATTTTCTTCCTATGGTTCAGTTCCTATTTATGTGAAGAGATGCCATTTATTACATACTTTACATTGTAAATATTACATTACTGTATTTCTCTGCTTTAGTCAGTCTCTCTCTCTCCCTCTCTCCTCATCCTTCTCCCCCTCTCTCTTTCCTCCATCCTCTCCCTCTCTCTCCTCATCCTTCTCCCTCTCTCTCTTTCCTCCATCCTCTCCCTCTCTCTCCTCCTCCTCTTTCTCCCCCTCTCTCTGTCTCTCAGTCTCCCACTCTCCCCCTCTTCCACTCATCATCCTCTTTCTCCCCCTCTCTCTCAGTCTCTCCTCTTCTTTCCCTCTCCCACTCTCTCTCTCTTCCTCCTCTCTCTCAGTCTCTCCTCTTCTTTCCCTCTCCCACTCTCTCTCCTCTTTCTCTCTCTCTTCCTCCTCTCTCTCTCTCCTCCTCCTCTTTCTCCCCCCTCTCTCAGTCTCCCCACCTATTTCTCTCTCCCTCTCCCCTCTCTCTCTCAGTCTCTTCTCCTCTTTCTCCCTCCCTCTTTCCTTGTCTCTCTCTCTCTCTCTGTGTGTGTGTGTGTGCAAGTGCGCATACATAAGTTCAGATCCGGCTTAATTGACATCCGCGAGCATCTGAATTTGACTCTCTTAGTGCGTATCATTTCTGTTCTGTTGGTCATCTTGTGACAAGATGCTTCTGTTCGCAGAACAGAAAGAACTGCTGTGGAGGACTACGAGCTCGGCGGCACGGGGATCGTCGTCGAGAAGGGAATGCACGTCCTCATCCCTCTCTATGGGATGCACTACGATCCGGAGTTCTTCGAGGATCCAGAAACATTTAACCCAGAAAGGTGATGCAGATTCTCTTGCTTTCGTGCGTTATTTTTAAAACATTTTACACATTCGTAATGATTTGCTTTTTTATATATAGATTAGAGTCGATGGAGTCACTGTAAATATAAGACATAGGTTGATACAGAAAAGATGAATTAGGTAATTTTCAGTAACGAAAAAATCGCCAAAAAGTTATAAAAAATGAAAAATTGCAAAAATACCGGTGGAAAAAACAAAAAATCGCCAAAAAACTGTTGAATAAAATGAAAAATCGCCAAAAAGTCGAAAAAAATGCAAAATTACTTAAAATTCACGTTAGTCACTTGGCAACTTTGCTCGCGTTTTGTTTACATTGGCTGCATTTATTTTGACATTCGCTTCTCTTGGCGACTTGACTCGCGTTTGGCTCCCATTGGCGACATCTTGCGCCTGTATAACGGAAAAGTACCCTGAATTAATGACATAACATAATTTTTGACAAATATGGATGTGATAGCAGTTCCATAGAAAACATTGTAACAAAGAAATAGTTCCATAGAAAGTAAGATAATCCGTTTGTGAAATATTTAACTTTATTTTAATGTTCATTCTTTTGTTGAATGTTTATTTATCATATGCGTAATCCCTTGATCATATATATTTTTAAAGTTAGATGCACTTTGGAATGAGACAAAAGCAATTTAGTGAGGATGCGTTGAAATTAATATATAGATTGCTTAGTTAAACTTTAATCAAATGATTTGAAAATTAACATTAATTAATTGTATTTGAAAGTTAGCCTTTAAAGTTTTCGAACGATCTTATATGTAATATCGTAAATAGTTTCAAAATCACTGAAAATACTTACTAAAACTCAAATGAACACATCATACGAGCATTTCATTGATATATTTTTCTTTATATTTGCTATCTGTGAAATTACTTAGAGATCAAAATTGTTAGACCAGAAACATATAGTACTTTTTTTTGCATTTTCTTTTTTAAATTCACCGTAATTTCACTTAAATGGCCAAATACAGTTGAGTTTTGAGTATAACAAATTGTGAGGAAAAACTTTGCATACTTAATTTTAAAACATTCCGTCATGATCATAAACCTGATAAAGCCTTCTAGAAATAGTGGTTTTGTACTCGAAGGCAATTAAATGTTTGTCCAAATGTTATTGGAGGAATCGAAACACATATATCTCAGTCAAAATTATAATGGCATAACGTCGGATAGAAAAGAAATAATATATTCTATTTTTTCTTCTTTATATATGTAGGAATTGGATGGGACAGAATGCCCATTCAACCACATTTAGATCAATACCTAGGGTCACTAATTAAAGAGAAGCTTTTGAATGAAAACAGTAAATTTATTTACAGCAAAGAATACAGAAAAGACATTAAGAATTATGACAGGACAGGCTATTTACAATAGAGAAAAAGTATCACCTATAGATGCCACCAAGGATGAAGCGTAATCAAGTGTTTCATGGCAAAACTATGTGCCACTGTTACATATTAAAGATTCATATTCGGAGCAAAATTACCCTCTCTGTCTCCGTTTGCCGAGCGAATGCGTAGTTCACTTTTTTCTCAAACTTGACATCATGCATCTTAGACTTTGGATCAGCGGTATTCAGCGGTATCCATGGTGCCATCTATTATTACAAAATGAAACTAAATATGGAATAGTGATGATCGCTAATTAAATCTCTACATATATATCCCGTGGTGTTTCCAAACAGATATTAATTTTTAATTGTAAAGATGAGAATTTCAAGCATGGTTAAAAGTTTTGAATGCTATATGAAAATTTACTTATTCTTGTGTTCCATAACTAAGAAACGTATCTCTACATTTAAGAGGATGGAACTAATAAATTGCTTCCTTCTTGGATCCTTTGCTTTCAGGTTTACGGAATCCTCTGACCAAAGCATCCCCAATATGCTTATTTACCTTTTGGAATAGGACGAAGAAATTGCCGAATGTCTTTTTCATTAGAAATGTAGATAATAATACTGTACTCAATGTGTTTTTTCCCTCCGTGTATAAAATTATCTAGGAATAAAACTCAACAGCTGACCTTTTGTTTTCAGGTTTATGGATTCCTCTGAGCCAAAGCATTCCCAATATGCTTATTTGCCTTTTGGAATAGGACCAAGAAATTGCCTTGGAATGCGATTTGCGCTGTTGGAAATAAAAGTCTGTATTGCTAATCTTTTGCGTCGATACAGGCTTAAGCCACATTCATCTACCAAGGTAATTTATTATTATTATTATTATTTAACTCTCTGAAAAGCTATTTAAAACATTTCATCCAAAAATTTTATAACATGAGAAAAAATTTGTGATTCTGATCTATGTATCACATGCGAAAAAAATGATATGTGGTCAATCAAAAGGATGATTGCATTGTAATACTGTATATTCTAATTCAGTTTTTTAAATTAATTTCATCAGGAGATTAAATCATAAAGCAGTCTATTTTGGAGCGACTGAGGTAATGTATTGTTACAAAATCAATTTTTTGAAAAAATATCATTACTCTATCCTACTTTATAAATATTTTTAAAAAATATCTAAAGTTAGTTGCTTTTCTAAAAAAAAGTTGTCAATATTTTTCAATTTCTATATTTATTCATTTAGTTTTTATGTATAGTTGACCACCCCTGCACCAATGAACGAAGTACTATCTAAGGGATTTGTTATGTACATGCATTTAGTGCCGATGATTCCTAAAATGAATCTGTTGCCCATGTAATAATGCTAGAATTCTAAATATTTCGCTGCATTTTGAAGCTCTCGATTAGCGTATCATAAAACTGTTTTGGTATGCTTTCTAGAAAACTAACCGTTTTCTTAAGCTTCGAATTCTATATATAAATTTATGTACCTTGCAGAGCATCTTATATTCTTAAAAAATCAAAACAAGACTCCAAACGTTTCAGAATTCCATCCGTCTTTTCTATTCTCTTCACTTCACATCATAATCTACAAACTATTGACATATTTCAAAAGTTTACAATTGATCATCAGTTATTTTACAAAAGAACATTAATAAAATATGTTTATCAAAGAGAAAATTCGTTTGCTTTTACTTTTAATTATATTTTAACAGAAATAAAATTTGTTGCAGTTATAAAATATCTGAAAAGGAATCGTCTGCTAAGTGTCTGTTAACAGATGATGGCATTTACCGAACACTCCCACCTTTGATTATATGTAAATAATCAAACATAAGATAAGGTAAATAAGCACTGGATACAAAGTAATTTGCATTGTTCAAGTCCTCAAAAATCTTGAAGGGACTTTTATAGTTCTACCTCTTCTTGTTGTAAGAGGGTTTTCACTAAGATGGCTTTCATCTTCTGTACACTCTATCTCAAGGGGATAAATCCGACGAACAAGACGTACAATCTCACCACTTGATGTTTTCAATCGCACAACTCTGACATTTTTATCCTTACCTGGATAAACCTCAAGAACTTTAGCCATTGGCCACATTAATCTTTTCTTTAAATCATCTTCTATTAAGACAGTTTCTCCAGGTTTTACTTCGTAATAATTATTTTTATTCTGTGGTTGTAATAATGCCTAGATATTCAGGGCGAAATCTGTTTCTTAAGTGTTGTTTAAGATTTATTCGATATTTCCAACGCCTATTAACATCGGTAGTGTCCAGTTTATCTAAATCGGGCACTCCTGTCGTCGGAATATCTTGTATGAACATTGACGGAGTGAGCGGAATGTGGTCATTGGGATCTTCTGATAAGTACGACAGAGGTCTGGAGTTAATGACCGCCTCACAATCACATAAAATGGTAACAAGCTCCTCATAGTGTAAGCAGGCATTCCCTAAGACACGTCTAAGAAGTTTTTTCACCATTTGTACAATCCGTTCCCAAAATCCACCCCACCAGGGTGCAGAGGGTGGTATGAATTTCCATGTTATCTTTTGGATAAAAGTTCCTCTTTCAATCGCTTCCCAATCTAGTTTTCGCATCAAATTTTCAACGCCTATGAAGTTAGTGCCATTATCGCTGTAAATAATCTTTGGTCGACCCCGTCTGGTTATGAACCGCCGAAGGCAATGGAGAAAGGATCTAGTATCAAGTGACAGAGTCATTTTGAGATGTATTGCTCGATACACAGCACACATGAAAAGAACTATCCAGCATTTTTCACCTCCCTTAAGCGTAAGTGGTCCGGCCAAATCTACGCCGCTCACTTCAAACGCAGCTGATTCTTCTACTCTATCCTAAGGCAAACCGATAGGTTGGGTCTGTATGTTCTTGGAATTATATCTCTAGCATCTTAAGCATTTGTTAATTTCTCTACGAACAGTTCTTCTTCCATTTATAATCCAGAAATGTTCTCGCAATTTCGATAATAGAATCTGCACTCCAGCATGAGAGTTTTCCATATGAACCTTTCTGGTAAGAAGCTCTACTAACCTATGTTTTTCAGGAAAGAAAATGTGGTATCTAAAATTTCGTAAGTCATCCTTCTCAGTTAATTTTGTTTTAATCCTTAAATTGCTCTCATCATCTCTAAAGACATTGAGGGTCTTCAAACTTCTGATTCTTCTGTGAGAGACTCTTCTTGAATCATCCTAATAATCCTTTTTTCTGCCTCATTTATTTCAAGTGTAGTCAAATATCCCTCTTTTTTGCATTCCTTTCCGATCTTAGAATTATGTTCAAATCTTAAAATCCAACCCAAAATTTTAATGATTTTGGCGTAGCTGGAAAACCGAGAGAAAAGATTTGCAGTAACAGGAGAGTTGTTTACAAGACTAATTGATTTGCCACATTTTTCTACAGAGACAATGTCTTCATTAATATAGTAATTCGATTCTGGCCACAAATCCTCATGTAAGAGCAACCACTTTGGTCCCTCCCACCATTTAGAATTCAAAAGCTTAAAAACAGAGCAACCTCGAAAGGGCAAATCGGCGAGGTTTAGTGGACCCGGAACATGTCTCCAGTCCTCTACATTTGACAGCTTCCGAATTTCATTCACTCGATCCCGGACAAAAACGCTCCAAGGTTTGTCTCGTCTGATCCTCTGAAAAGCTGTGGTAGAGTCTGTCCAAAACTGTGTCTTCACATTTACAATATTTAAGCTCTCTTTTACAAATTTCGAGATCCTTGCACCAATACAACAGGCAAGCAGTTCCAATCTTGGTATAGTAATGGATTTTAATGGAGCTATTCTAGATTTAGCAGCTAGTAATTGTACAGAGGTTTCATGGGCTGATTGGCATTGGATGAAAACAACTGCTGCATATGAAGTGCTGCTATCATCGCAAAATACGTGGAAACTAACGGAAGAAACATTGCTGATAAAAATTTTCCTCGGAATTTTTACAAGATGTAACATTTTTATATCTTCTATCCATTTTAGAAAATTTTCCTTCATGTACGGTGATACTTCAGAATCCCAGCTCTTCTTCGACCTCCAACTCTCTTGCAATAATATTTTAAGTCGCAAAGAAACTGGAGAAGTAAAACCAATTGGATCAAAAACTCTAATGGTAAAAGATAAAATCACACGTCGAGTAATTGTACCGGGAGACATTTCCAGTAAAGAATTATCTCAGAAAAGCACATCTTCTGATTTTTCCCACAAAAGTCCTAAAACAGGAGTTGGTTTGGGATCTTTTAATGAAACTGCATCTCCTGTGAATTCCCAACCTCTAAGGTCAAACTTGGCTTGTGCCATTAGTTTTGTTGAGTCTTCAATAAAGTTCTGCAGTTCCTTCTCTGAATCTACTGATGTCAAACAATTTTCGACATAAAAGGAGTTCTTTAACTTCAGAGCAGAATCATGGTAAGGAGAAGACAGATACTGATCCAAATGATGGTGAATGACAGCACTCAACAGAAAGGGACTGCAATTCAGGCCAAACACTACTCTGGCATGCTGATACACTTTAGTCGCATCTCTGTACTCATCCTTCCACCACAGAAATTTTAAGTATTTTCTGTCTTCCTTAGAGACAGATATCTGTAGAAACGCCTTTTTTATGTCAGAAACAACACCAAAAGGTTTCTCCCGAAATTTCATGAGTACTGAAGGCATTGTCTCTATAAAATTTGGACCCTTCATCAAATAGTCATTCAAAGTAAGATTACCTTTTGACTTGCATGAAGCGTCAAAAACTGGCTGCACTTTATTGGTGGAATCATTCTTAAATCTTTTCGATGAGGTAGGTAGTGACCAGGACCCTCACAAGAATCTTCTATAATATTGTTACGGATTTCCTATATCCTTACAAATCCGTCGGGTTCTTTTTACCTCGTATATATAGTGGTTGTGTATGGTGTTAGAGATGATGAACAAGCAGAGCAATGATCAGTCCTTTAGTTGACGAACACAACACAGACGTTTATTTACAGGACTGGGACAGGACAGCACACAGACAACAAATATTCACATCACAAATATGTACAGGAGATAGCTATTTACAGCCGAGACGTACACACAGGACAGCACACTGAAGATAGTAGTCCACAGGCAGAAATTCTGTAGTGACAATGTCCACAGAACGGCCAGACAGGATTCAGCAGCCGCTTGCCTTATATATATATACCGGTGGTAGGCGGGGCTAACATCTTCTGGACCAATCAGGAGCGTTCTAGCTGGATCTCGGCTCCTAGTGGACGGATCAGGAAAATTCTCGATGTTTCAGGTACTTTCCATTTTGTCGCCAAAGTCGCCAAATTCATCGCTAAATAATTGCCAAGTTTGTCGCCAAACCTTAGGATCTCTGACGTCACAGCCACTCACTATTCAACACACATTACTGTCAATCGGTCTTCCTTACGATGACAGTATTAGCGCGGGAAAGCAAAACCAATAACCAGGTTCGTAACAATATCTTCTTTCTTCCACTCTTCGAAGACAGCATCACAACATTCGAATTGATTGCTGTTTAATAACTTCATGCTAGTAGAAACGAGTCTTTTCCCAGCACTGTCTCTATTTGAAGGTAAGTCATCTTGACTGCGCATCCAGGAAAGCTTAACCTCATATCTTCCGTTCTCGTCAATTTTTACATTTCTGGAAAAATAGTCGAAAGCTTTATGTTCTAAATCTTTAGAATTATCAGTCTCACATGGGTCCATTATACCTTTAGTTTCTAGTCTCCACAGGTCTGAAATGTCATTACTTTGCATAAAAAGAGATATGGAGGAGTTTTTGTTGAAAACAGCTTTTGATTTTCCCATTATACTCCAACCCAAATAGGTTTCAACAGCAATCAAACCAGATGACAATGGGCATATATTTCCTGTGAAGAGAATTCCAGCATAATCAGCTCCTATCAACAATTCTATAGGCATCGAGCTTTTACCAACATCAGTGAATTGGGCCCTTTTCCCATGGGCCCTTTTGTAAAGCTAGGAAGGTACAACTTTGATATACACCCCCAAAAATTACGCGCCAAATCTGGCACTCCCTACGGACTTTTTAGGGTTGCTTTTTAGGTAGGATTAATTATTTGTGTTTCTCGAGAATCCATCTTGGCGAGAAAAAAAAAGACGCCAAAAGCAAGTATTTTGCTTGGCAAGAAAAAAAAGTCGCCAAATTTCCAATTTGGGGGTGTATATCAAAGTAGTTCCGCTAGGAATATAACTACAAATTATATCCTGATCCAAAACTTGAATATAACAAGAATAATTTTTCTTCAAACTACTCACAGCCTGTTCATAACAACTGTGCTTCTTCTTGGAGCTAGCGCCGCCAAATACTACATGCGTTAAATTTTGACTTCGTTCTGCGGTTAATACCATTTCATTAACAGTTGACTTCAAAATGTATGATCTCTGCGAACCTGTATCAAATAACGCTCTTACCACTTTGCTCCTTCCACCCGTCTCAATTAATACTAAAAGGGTTTGTAAAAGAATTTCCGGTGAAAATGTGCTTTGGGTCCCCTGCTTGGCGCATTTCCAAAAAGTCGTCAACTAGCGCGTGTCGCGGAGTTGAAGCACTGAGAGACACTACAAAAAAATGCGCCAGTTGGCGACTTTTTGAAAATGCGCCAAGCAGGGGACCCAAAGCACATATTAACCGAATTTCCGGTTCACTTTGATTTGATAAAATTATATTTCCATCAGTCCTGGGAGATTCTGCGTCATTAGGTTTGGTGTTATTGATCTTTCCAGGATACATAATTGTCCAATGTCTTCGCTGACAAAGCATACATTGAACACTAGATTTGCATTTTATGGAAACGTGTCCGACCTTTAAACAAGTAAAGCAGGCCTTATTCTTTTTAAAAAATATCTTGTTTTTCATCAAAAGACATTTGTGAGCCTTAAAACAATCTTGTGAATTGCGGAATTTTCCACAAAATAAACAAGATTTTAAAGATTTGGCTTCATAAACCAAATCATTAGCCATCGGAACAGTTTCGAATTCTCGACATTTTTTACTCTGCTTCCGAGTTTCTGCGGAATTGAATCCTGATTTTGCCATCAAAATCCTCTCTTCCCCTTCCACTTCCGTTCGGAGAAATAATAGCAATTGCGACAATTTATCGCCGTAAGAATCTGTATCATCTACTGTAATTTTCACTGGATTTCGTAACCAAACTCTCAATAAATTTCCAGGAAGGTACGATTCCACTAGCGGGAAAAGCATCGCTGTATACTTTTCAGTAGTTACGCCAATAGACTCCAGTGACCTTAAATATGATTCCAATTTGTCATAAAGTTTCATTATATTAAATTTTGAGGGTCGATCCTATTTTAGCCCACCTCAGACGCCAATTTAAAAACTCGCCAAATTATCAGCGATAATGATTTTAAAATGGCAACCCTGACAACATCTGAAGAGAAATGCGGAAACCCTACGGAACCTCATTGGTTTATTTAAACTCCGTTAGAAAACTATTTAATCTTATTGGTACTTTCGATTACTTTCAAATACTTTCAATTTGGCGTGATTTTGAAAAATTAGCGAGATTTTGAAAAAGTCGCCAGAGGTGGGCTAAAATAGGATTTTACCAATTTTGAATTCATATTAACAGAAATTTTTCCAACCAATGAAAGTAGTTCTCTAACATAATATTCAACAAAAAGTTCTTCACGGTCAAATCTAGCCTTCAGGCTATCAACAACTTATGACTAATTTTTTGCAGTTGGTGGATAACTATCAACTATTTCCCGTACTCTACTGCCTATTATAGTACTCTGTATCAGATATTGAAATTTCACTTCATCACCGATGGTAACGTCCTCGTGAATTCTTCCAAATTTATTCTAAAAGCTAAGCCAATCTTTCACTTCACCGCCAAACTTAATTAATTCAATTTCGGAAAGTTTTAATTTAGCTTTCTCTACATTAACTGAATTCGGTACTTCGGATATAGGAGAAAGTGGAACTACTTTAAAATACACCCCCAAATTGGAAATTTGGCGACTTTTTTTCTTGCCAAGCAAAATACTTGCTTTTGGCGCCTTTTTTTGTCGCCAAGATGGATTCTCGCTAAATACAAATAATTAATCCTACCTAAAAAGCAACACTAAAAAGTCCGTAGGGAGTGCCAGATTTGGCGTGTAATTTTTGGGGGTGTATATCAAAGTTGTACCGAGAAAGTTTTCCTAAATAAGTTTTTACAAGAATCCGTGCAGCATCTAATTTTTCACGATATTCTTCTATTTTTTCGTACTCTACTTCATATTCTTCAGATTCAGTCCCTACTTATGCTTTACATACACTTTCGTCGAATTCTGCCAAATTAGTAGCAACTCTTTCTAAAGAACAAAGTTTTATTTCAATATCATCCTTATTTAAATTTTCTTCTTTCAATGCCTTTATTAACGCCTTATAACGCTTCGTAAATTTAGCCCTTATTGGCCTACGCCGTTTTATTAGATCTTCCATAACAGAAACGAAAGTACTAGAGATCGAAAGTTTAATTTACTGACCTTTTTCTTCAATCACGTCCGGTTGTCACCACAATTTAGTATGCTTTCTAGAAAACTAACCGTTTTCTTAAGCTTCAAATTCTATATATAAATTTATGTATCTTGCAGAGCATCTTATATTCTTACAAAATCAAAACAGGACTCCAAGCGTTTCAGAATTCCATCCGTCTTTTCTATTCTCTTCACTTCACATCATAATCTACAAACTATTGACATATTTCAAAAGTTTACAATTGTGATTCTGATATATGTATCACATGCGAAAAAATTGATATGTGGTCAATCAAAAGGATGATTGCATTGTAATACTGTATATTCTAATTCAGTTTTTAAAATTAATTTAATCAGGAGATTAAATCATAAAGCAGTCTATTTTGGAGGGACTGAGGTGATGTATTGTTACATTTGTGGTGAATCAATTTTTTGAAAAAATATCATCACTCTATCCTACTTTATAAATATTTTTAAAAAAATATCTAAAGTTAGTTGCTTTTCTAAAAAAAAGTTGTCAATATTTTTCAATTTCTATATTTATTCATTTAGTTTTTTTTGTATAGTTGACCACCCCTATACCAATGAACAAAGTACTATCTAAGGGATTTGTTATGTATATGCATTTAGGGCCAATGATTCCAAAAATGAATCTGTTGCCCATGTAATAATGCTAGAATTCTAAATATTCCGCTGCATTTTGAAGCTCTCGATTAGCGTATCGTAAAACTGTTTTGGTATGCTTTCTAGAAAACTAACCATTTTCTTAAGCTTCAAATTCTATATATAAATTTATGTACCTTGCAGAACATCTTATATTCTTAAAAAATCAAAACAAGACTCCAAGTGTTTCAGAATTCCATCCGTCTTTTCTATTCTCTTCACTTCACATCATAATCTACAACTATTGACATATTTCAAAAGTTTACAATTGATCATCAGTTATTTTACAAAATAATATTAATAAAATATGTTTATCAAAGAGAAAATTCGTATGCTTTTACTCTTAATTATATTTTAACAGAAATAAAATTTGTAGCAGTTATAAAATATCTGAAAAAGAATCGTCTGCTAAGTGTCTGTTAACAGATGATGGCATTTACCGAACAACTGTCGACTCTAAAATTCTTCGAAGCAGCAATTTTCAAGAAAAAGAGATGTACTTTACAAAAATTAATTGATTTAAGAAATATATAACAATAAATATTTAAGGACAAGTTGTCCTTAAAAGTTTTAATTAATTCATAAATATATAAACATTGCTAAAACACAAGCAGCTTCAAACTAAATTCATTTTGAAATAGAGGATAGGTTCATCACATACGAATAATACTAAACCCCCGATTTTCGCTTGTTGTCAATTAGTTCATTTTCCATTCCCTCCCGCGTTTTTCACAAATCAGAGCATGTATTTTTACTATTACAGATTTTTATTATATCATATTATTATCTTGTAACATACAGTATCTGCTCTCTTAGTGGCAACAGTGGCAACCTGGCTTAGTGGTTGTGCGTCTTCCCCTTTATTTGGACTTCTCGGTTTCGAGTCCTGGTTCGAACTTGGTTGTTCTTCCCTTGTGTTCTGTTTGTGAGATGTGTGAAGACCCCCCCTGTATAAAGGAGTTGTTCAAGCGAGCACGTGTCACCCTCATTTGAGCTATAAGTCAGACTTCTGCTTTCGGGTGCTCAGAAACTGCTGCATCCCTTTTTCGTGTATTTAGGAAAATTAAGAGCAAACAAGACATCATCACCAGTTCTCTTTGTTTGAAAAATATTTCATTTTATTTGTAAACATCGTATCTAAATAGTAATTTTAAAAAATAACGCCGTCAGAGGGCTGATAAGTTTTGCTGGATCAACTAGTTAAGAATTTCTGCCATCATTTCAGCAAAAACCAAAGACTCCGATAAATTGATTATCTGTTGTTGCTATATAACAAATCCAGGTACTTTTCTTTTTATACGGGCACAACGAAAAACATTGCCGAAAAGTAGCCAAATAATCGTTAGTTGGAAAAAGTGAAAAATCGCCAAAAAGTGCAAAATTAAGTTAAATTTAGTGTTAAAATTTGTCAAATTCGCTTTATTCATTTGGCGGCTTTGTTCACATTGGCGACATATGTTTTACCATTCGGTTCTTTTGCCAACTTGACTCGCGTTTGGCTGATATATTGCACCCGTATAACGGAAAGTACCAAAATCCAATTATTTGCGGCATGTTGATATAGATTATCAATAACATTACAGACACAAGTTTCTATCTTTTCTAGGTACCTTTGGAATACAAGAAAGGACTTGTGCTTCTCACTGTAACCGAGCTGCCTCTAATGTTAGAGAAGAGGATGGATGTGAAATAAGCGATGAGAAAAAAAGAATGGATACTGTCTTATGAATATTTTAATTAATAGTTTTTAATCTGTCACATGCATTGCATTAAATTATTCACTTCAGCATGAAAAATTCTCAATCCCTGTTCATTTAAAACTCTTTGAATGGTGTATAAAAGCCACACATTTTTTAATTGTATAGTTACGATATATCGAACATAAAATCGAAATAAAAACAGGAAAAAAATGGCATTGTTCGATTATCTATGACATGAAAATGTAAAGGGATGAGATAAATATTTCGATTTAACATTCTTCATTTACATTCAGAAAATGTTTAATGAACAAGAATAAAAGGAATTTTTCAATTCTGTGTGTGTGGCGATAACTAAATACGCTAGTACCAGCCACTAGACTTTAGCGATCGCTTTTGTCGAAAGGATAAGTTACTGCACTTCAAATCCAAACATTGCGGATTCAGTCCTTTCAGAATTCGACCTCCATATTGGCTACCGCCACATGTGTAAAGAGATCAAACTGAACTTCGGCCTAATTTCTTCAAAATTCATTTATAATAATTAATTAAAAATTGAGTTACTATTGTTTCGTGATAGAATCTTGAAATGTACATTCCTTCACTTGTATAATTTAAAAAATATCATTCCATTTTTATGTAATTTTTACATGAGTTCATTTTTTTTCCAATGACATATAAATTATTTGTTTGATAAATAAGCTTGATTATTTTTACAAGTATTTAATCCCATGTCTTTTTCTCATTGTTATAAATTAAGAAATGAAAGTTCTGTTAATTTCTTTGTTATCTTTGAGAAGGCAATAATGACTTTATTTATTTCCTTTTTACTTCGACAGTTTTTTATGAAATATTCCCACATAACTCTAAAAAATACTCAATAGCATATTTGACATTCTGAATAACTGAAATTTACTTAAATTTCCGTGTCAACATGACCAGTCTGTAACTAAGTGATTGTCTAAACAAATAAACAAAATAGAAGTTAGCTCTAAAAATTACATATTTTATCTAAGAGCACGAACACAAACACTTAGTTACAATTTAATATTAATTGCACAAAACTATAATGCACACACATAGGCAGTGACAAATAAAACATGCTACATTGTTGACGGCTGGAAGTTGACTGCCAGAGTTATGGTTGGTGCCGCTAGATTGTTACAAGCCTAATTCTTATGTTGTTGGATTTCCCTATAATGATAAGAATAAAATGCATAGCACCATTTCCATATAGTAATAAACTGCATACTTTATACCTCAAATAAAAGGCGAAGTTATAGCAGAGACAGATAATAGGTAATTAGATATTGCTACGTTTTTCTTTTTTTTCTTTTTTTTTTAGCGCTTAGTGAAGTGATTTGACTATTTTCCATTAAAAGATTCATTCACACCATAAACTGAACAGAACCAAACCACGAAATTTAATTATCTATCATTATTTAATAATACTTTAATGAGAAGATTGTGAATATCGAATTAAATCGATCAAACCTCTAATGCATACTCATGAAATTATGAATGTTGCATAAGGCAATTTAATTGGGGTGAAACACAATCAATATTTCCAATAAATTGCCTGCCGTCTGTAATTTGCTGATTTTTCAATTTAAAAAAAAAAAATGGATTGCGGAGTACTTGAATTCGAAGCTCTTAAAACCCGAACATAAAAGTATTGAGAGTGAAAAAAAAAAAAAGAAAAACAGATGCAATTACATAAAAAAAAGTAATGGTTGAGGAGAAAAATAAAAATTCAGATAACAGAACCATAGTAAAAATAATTAGAAAGCTATGGGTTTTATCGACATACTTGTACACGGGAATAAGTATACAATTTTTCATGTAAATTTTTTAACATAATCTTCATAAATAAAAATGAATGTTTTTCTGTATGTCTCTTATGCACTGCCATACCGCTCATCTGATTACGATAAAACTTCGACAGAATATTGGTTGCACTTACGCGAAGGTTACAGGCATAATGCAATCATCTAAAGTATAAAAAATATTTCAGATCTATTTTCTGATCGATCTATCAGATTTCAGATCTATCTATTAACCAAGGATTAGCCACCAAATAACTCGCCTAGGAGACACAACGAATTCAGTAAAGATGCTAAATTCAAGCTACATCTTAATATTTGGCAGATATTGTACGTAAATGCTATGTAAGTCTTTCACTGAGGTAATAGTTTTATGAGAGAGTATACAAGAAAGCATTAGGGGAACCAGTCCTATAGGTTTGAAATTTTAACTAAACATTCAACAAAATTTTCGCGTTTTTTACTCTAAGTTCCGAAAATATTATAGCACAAATAATTTTACACCTTCTTAGTTTTCAAAAAATTGTCTTTTTAACTATATCAAAGATTTTACGGTGTAAGTATATTTTCTATGTTTAATCCATTTTAAAATAAAATATTTTAATCACATTTTCTAATATTAAGCTTGATAATACTAAACGAATATGAAACGAATCACGAGATTCCAATAATAGTTTCTTTCATTAACCATTCTGAAAGAACATCAAGCTTTACAATTCTAAAAGAACACACAAATGTAATGTATAAAAATGAATTTGTTGTTGTTTGTTGAATAGAATAAAAATAGAATAAATACTATTTATGCTTCTCCTATAAATATCCTTCAATTTCAATGTAAGTATTCATTGACGACAAGAAAATAAATATAATTCTTAATTAAACAAGATAACTATTTCAAATTCCAAACGATATTTCCAAGATCATTTCTTCTGTGGCAGCAGGGCTCTGGATATCAGCTAGTTTATAATATTTTTACCTATCTGAAATGGATCAATATTTTTTAAGAACAACAACCAACTCTCCAACAGCTGCCCCTCTGTCACGTGATGTTTCCTTAACTGTGACAAACAGCCCAGAGTGAGATGCCTGTGTAATCTCTTAATGCCTTCCGTGTGTGTCGATTAGCCCGAAAGATATCCAAGCACCGCCCTGATATCCAGAAGCATCTGTTTCTAAATCCCTAAATATTTTTCCGAGAATGTGTCGAAAACTGAGTGTCTCTATCAACCGGAACCTCTTATCAGTTGATAGAGGCAAATGACTTAACAAATCTTTCTTGGGCGGATAGAGCTACTTGTCTAATGTAATGGTTTCGCTTGCATTTCAATTAAGCCGGAGAAACTCATCCATCAATAATTTGCGATTAGTTCCACTCGGTTAGTAGCGCCTCCTGATTGCTGTTATCAGCGTCAGTTACAGCTGTCATGTCTGTTTATCCGTAGAGAATACAACATTTCAGAAACATAAACAATTTGCGAATCTTTTTATCTTCCTTTTTTATGATTGGCCACACGCAGTTTTTTTTATGTATATAATTGATGACTCTAAAATGCATGATTAATAAACTTTTCAATGAGTGTTTTGGGAGTAACTTAACACTGGATGATAAATTTTGATTCCTTAAAAAAAATTTTGAGGGAGACCCACCCTGCGGTTTTAAATTTTAATAAAATTTTAGCATTTTTCGCAATATTTTTCAAATATATAATAGTAAAAATAATTTTGTATCATTTTAATTTTCAAAAAATTACCTTTTCAAATATATTATCGACTTCATGGTATAAATATATTTGCTATGCTTAATCAATTTTAAATTAAAATATTTTAATCTCATTTTCTAAAATTAAATTTGATAATACTAAATGAATATGAAACAAATCACGCGATACAATAAATAGTTTCTTTCAGTACCATTCTCAAAGAACACCAAGTTTTACAATTCTAAAAGAATACACAAATCTAATATACAAAAATGAATAATTGTCTGTTCGTATTTTATATACTGTTGTACCGTTCATTCTATTTCTATATAACATTGCCAAATTATTGATTGCACTCAATATATTTTTCGGCGGCAGCAACGCGCCGGGTACCAGCTAGTTTTCTATCAAGTTGCGGTCTGTACATTTGACATCTGAGTTTACCATTTGTCTGCATTTTTACAGAATAACTTATTTAAAATGTCTGTTTCTGCTTATTGCAGATGCATTGTTTTGAAATGCCCATATTTTAACAGTGGCACATCAGCATTGGAACAGAGATGCCAAAAAGGCACCAAAAAAAAAAAAAGGAAATGTGTTTTTTTATACCATATTAAAGAGAAGTATAACTGGGGGATAAGAAAAAGTACCAAACAAAGGCTACCATTTACTTTGTCATGCCAGTAATATTATGCCCAGTAAATTAAAATTAATTACTGGTCCTTACTATATTACTGTAGCGAGAATTAACTTACTTTACTACTACTCTTGATAGGAAGGACTGCGAGCTCAGGTGTCGTCCTCGTCATCTGACCATGGTACAGAAAGACAAGGTCCGTCCCAAAAAAGCCCTGGTGTTGCTTCAAAATGGAACATTAATATAACTAAATTAAACATTAAAAATGGATTTCAATTAGTATAATCAAAATAAATACGAATTTGTGAGCGAATTTTTACACTAATAAAAATGAGGGCACCTCAATGCCTACATATAAGTTATCGATATATCAATTCAGCTTTCGATATTAACTTATTCTAGCCTGTGCTTTGTTTTCGTTTTTCCCGCTGGTGTGGTGTGTTGTGGAGATGTGGGTGCCGTCTCAGGTGTCGTCCTCGCTATCTGACCACGGTTTAAAAGTAGCCCTGTCCAAGAGGTCCGTCCCAAAATATCCCTGGTGTTGCTTAAACTACTTTTGGCTTTACAAAAAGACAAGTAAAGAAAGAGTTTCAATAATGCCTTATAACCAACAAGTCACGCGATTATTAAACTAAAAACATACATAAATATGTGTTAATTTGTATTTTTGTGTGGTGCCAATGTGGAGATTGAATTCCGCCAAGTATTGAACTCACGATTTGCAGTCGCGTAATATATCAGCTAGACAAAAGTGATCACCAATCTTTAATGGCTGTTTCTGGCATATTAAGATACCACACAAATATAATCAAAAGTTAGCAAGTTACTAAGCTTTAATTTAATCAAAAATCAGGAAAATGCAACTTTATACTATAAATAGCAAGGTTTTTTTTTTTTTTTTTGTTTTTTTATTCTTCTCAAGATACTCATATTAATTTATCATGAACATGACCGATTTTTTCGAATGATTTCCCAATTATCGGTGGAAAACGATTCGAAACGTCCTTTGAACTTGAAATGAGATTTCGCTGATCGACCACAGATTTCCGTAAAGTAATTGAGATTATGTTCACGATAGAATGACTTTTATTTGAATAAATACTTCGAAATACCTGGATAGAAGTATGAAGAAATGCTACGGAAAGTAAAATAAATAGCTTGTAACTTAATAGTTTAATTACTTTGATTGGTAATTGCTTGCATTGTGATAAATATTTACGCAGTAATAGTTTTTTTCTACTGATTATTGGACAAAGTCTTTTAAGTTTCCTATAAATTTTTCGATTATCTAACAAATGCCCTGTATGGTTATTATTTCCTACAGTAAAAATTATATATATCGCAAATTTCAAGTTATCATGAGGGAACATTATAATTTTTTGTTATTAATTGTCTTAATTAATTTGTCATTAACCAGTTTAAACCGGTTTATAAGAATCACGAGAATTCTCTATCCCTCTGTCTGTATAATTTTTTTTAAAATTTCATTTTCATTTTTTTTTTCTAACTGGCAAACTAAGTTTTGGAGTTCGGCCGATTTTGAAATGAAAACAACCCATTACTTTTTTTAATATCAATGCGTGCGTAATCTGATAGCCTCGTAATTATTCCAAACCGGTTCAAATTGAATTAATCTCTTAAATTAATTCAGAAAATTAATTAGAATTCAGAGAATATTTAAATTGGAAATCAAGTTGCTACTTTAGTTGGCGATAAATCGCCAAATGTGAAAACCTTCATCGCTATTTTCTAATAACCCTATTTTCATTAGTTGAAATTATTCCTGAACCAACAATCTTTATCTATTAAACAAACAATATTTTAACTTGTTTGGTTTATTTTTAACACTGTGATTTCTAAGAGTAATACAACAGCAGATGATAGATAATTCAAAAGCTGTATAGTGAAAGCCGGCTCCAAAATAAAACTACATTAGCAGACGATAGATGTTTCAAAAGCTATAGTGTGAAAGCCAATTCCAAAATAAAAAAGGGATAAATCGCCTATTTGTTGCCTATGCATTTTGAGGCTCCAAATACCTCAAGAGAAAACATCATGTTCTCAGATGATAATATTACCATTCACCCTTGCTGAAAATCAACTTCGTAACAGTTCATTATTCTCATTTCTTTCAATTCGTGTTATCGTGTATTCTTCTGCAAAATGCGTCTTCATCTGATAAGACTTTCAACGAGTTTTCATTCTTGCCGTTCTCGGAGATCCAAAGCAATTTAATAGATAGGACGGCATAAATTAGAGTCATTAATGTATTAAGAGCCGAGAAAAGGAATTCAAAAAGAACATGAGGTTTGTATGAAGATTTGATGACGCCTTTCACATTCTATGCATTGCAAAGACTTCATCATCAACAAGAACAGAGCCTTAGAATGTATTCGAAATGGTAACTAATATGGATATAGTTCTAAAAAATACAATTAAACGGGAAAAAAAGGATTTATCGTAACTTTTGTGTGTGTGTGTGTGGTAAAATGTATAGACGGAAAAAAATGTTCTGATTTTAATCTTTACTTCTTATTTAAAGTAAAGGTTCATGT
>JAPMOQ010026269.1:0-14248 GCA_026543055.1 Argiope trifasciata | reverse complement strand
TATATATATATATATATATATATATATCATATTACATGTATTGGGATTATTAATATAAACTGAATAGTTTCAATTTATAATTTCTATAAATTTTTGCATTCAAAACCAAAGCTGTGAAACTACCCTTTACTTTAATCAGTTAAATTTTTTTCAGTGTTAAATAATGAGCAACATAAAAATACGTTCCGAAAATCCATCACTAATCAATTTTCAAAAAAACGTCACTTGAAAAAAATAATGTTATAACGTTGAAATTTACAGATTTCACCACTCTACTTTTTACCGAAAATAATACAACAATAATAACTCATTTTTAATAAAAAATCACTCTTCAAACAGTTTAATAATTGTGTACCAAGAATACTAAGCTTTTAAAAGCCCAATGAGGAATGTAACGTAATTAAATTAAGAAATTAATTTAACGAATGTAATTAAATTAAGTATCAACTTTTAAAAATTGGTTATTTCATCAAAATGTATGTGTGTGAAAATAAACATGCTGCAGTTTCAAATTGAAACAGAGAAAAATTATTGATTTTAGAGCTTTAGTAAACTTATACAAAAAAATTAAATACGAATTATCGAATCAACTTATATATAAAAAGGAATTAATTAAGTAGGGAATTAATATTAAATTCAAGCAAGAATTCTTTATCATTTTAATTAAATAAATAACATAAAAACCATGATATAATATAAAGAAAAACTCAATACTTATTAGCAAAGTTAACAAAAAAGTTATTTAAAGTATCTAATAATCCTAACAAGATTTTACAATCAATTGAAAAAATATTTTCAAAAACATTTTGTCAATCAATGAACGATCTAGAGAAAATCAATTTCTTTGGTACCCGATATTGCATATCACAAAGCCAAATGATAAATCAGCAATGTATTTAAATATTAATTCTCATTTCGTGATTCAGAAATAACAGGAAAAACATTCGCGCGCGAAAACATGCTTGATTTGCAAGTAAATTATCATGGGAATAGACATGTTGCTTCCCCCTGCATAAGAATTGGTAATTTACTAATATTTTTCATATATTAAGCTAGAGGTTCATTCTTAGATATACTGCAATTTTTCAACTTGGAGAAATAATTTTCTTTTCGAAAAATAATTTATATTTATTTTCGGAATATAGCAAGTCAGAAGAATACGATTTACAGTTTAGTCAGGTCCATTAAGGCTTGATTGTAAAAATAAAAACCTTATTTACCTTATAAATTGTATTGTATGCAATTTAAATTACATAGGTCAAACTAGCACCGAACTTAATCTAAGAATTAGTAACCATAGATCTGATATCAAAACTTTATAAAAAATAAGAATTCTGAATTTGAACTAGAACACTTTCAATGCTATAATTTTAATAACATTAACATCTACATTCTAGAAAACAATATCAATGACTCAATCAAAAGACTAGATCTTGAAAATATTTTAAAAAAAGTTAGATTTTTTTTTTGTTAATCCCGACTTTAAAAACTAAATAAAAAGTTTTAGTTTTTAAAGTTACTTAAAAACTTTATTTCCTTATGGTCTGAATAGCAAATTAAATTTATGAAATTTATTGGTGAAATTTATGGGGATATAAACAATTCATGTATATATAACAAATTTAATATTTTTAAAGACTTTTTGAAAACAGAAAACTGTAGTAAGAGATTTAAAAGAGGTAAAGGTAAGGGGGGTAATTTTCAAATAACATTTAAGGAATTGCTGAATTATTGTAATCTGGATCATAATAGCGAAAACATTCACAAAATTAGGAAATATATTTTTGTTTTTATAAAAAGTAAAATTAAATGGTTAATAAATAATAAACTCGTTGATTAAAAATTCAAAAATTTTTACACTAAATGGGTAATTCTAGATCTTATTAAATTTAAGCTTAATATTGAAAACAACGATTTATTAATTAATAATGTTAATAATTTAAGCAAAGAATTCTGAGTTATAAAATTTTTAGACATTGACTAGGAAAAACTAAAATTACCTAAAATTTTGCAGATTAACAAAGATTCCTTTATTTTAAAGAATAATGCAATAGTTTCAATAGCATTCAGTTATGCAGCAACTTTAAAGAAAAAAATTGCAATTACAGTTACTATAGTAAAAATTTTAATAAAATAAGCAAAATGGACTGCTATTGTGATAAAGAAATTTATAAAAACTATGTGGATGTTGAGAAAGGGCATGTAATAAGAGGGGATATAAAAATTATTGATTCTAGCTCCTTAAGAGATCTAATGGGAAAGGGAACTGAATTTCGACTTAGAGAAAAATTAAACATTAAAAAAGTGTTGATTTCTATTGTTCGCGATTTAGATATTTCTTTTTCTAAAATATCTCGAAAATATAATTGGCCACCAGAAGGTTTCAAAGAATGGAAAATAAGGATCTTAGAAGAAATTAAAACTAAGTATAATGCGGGTAATGTCAGAATAAAAGAACGGGGAATTTATGCTAACAAATCATTAAATAAGAAATTAAAAAATTAAAAGAGAAATTTATTATAACTGCAATAGATAAATCGGCAAATAATTTCTGTATAATATGTAAACATTATTATAAAGAGCTGTGAATCAGTGAATACAATTCCAATTTGACTTATGATTTGGTTAATTTTAGTGAAAAGGAACTTGACAAAAGGTTGTTAGATGTCGCTAAAAAACTAAAATTAAAACATGCTCTTTAAAGTATCCTTATTTATTCCCAACAGTTAAATTTCGCAAAAACTAAATCAAATTTAGATTCGTTATCTGTAGTTATAATTACTACATGGGGAAGCAATTTTTTGAATTCCTACAAAATATCCTAAGTAAAATTGAAGCACAAGATTGCTTTGTTATTAATAATAACAAAAAGGTTTTGGATTTCTTTAAAAGAAAACAAAATTTATAAAATTAATACTTTTGACTTTGAAAATTTATATACTAACCTTCCCCATTAGAAATTAATAAAAGTCTATACTCTTATATATGACGAATATTTAAATGAAGATATAATTAATAAACATAATTGGCTGGATTTAGGCTATTTTAATATTACAGAAAATTATGATTTCAATGGTAATAATTTTTACAAACAAATTAAGGGTATTCCAATGGGTACAGCTTTCTCAAGTGCTTTAGCCAACATTTACCTACATTATTAATAATTATTTAATAAACGGATGGAGATTTATTGATAATTTGATTTTGATTAACTTTGATAATACCAATATTGTTGCTAACTGCTATCCTAAAGAATTAATTTTTGAAGTGACCCTTGATGAAGATTTTAGGCCGGACTCTTTTTCTATTGGTTATAGTTTGGATTCAGTTGTGTTCCTTTTATGAAATGGTTAAAGTTTATGAGGATGAAATTAATAATACAGCTTTGAAAAATAACGAATGTTACATCCATATATGAATTAATTATTTTTAAAACTAAGAGTTTTTAATTAAATATCAATTTTTTTTATTTATATACTAGGAAATATGATAAGTAATTTAACTTTTTTAATCTTAATATTATTTCAGTTCTACCTCAAAATAACAGAATTCCCAATTTTTTTTTATCAAAAGCAAAAAAAAAAAAAAAAAAAAAAAAAAAAAAACACGGCCTTAAAATACTCAGTGACAATCTATTCCATTAAGGGCTTGTTATACAAATTGCCATTCAGCAAATTCATGCTTAGACTTCTTTCAAGTTTTCTTAGAAAACTTTTTTTCTCTCAAATTCGGTTTTCATAAAAATAAATAAAATTGAAATTCAGTAATTTTAAAATGTATCATAAATATTTTATTCTTCTGATGGATCTATCTTTGATACTTTCAAAACGAATGACAACCAGAAAATCTAATCAATAAAACTTCAACCTAAGGGTATTTATTTAATCACATTTACGAGCCGCAAAGAATTCCTTCATGTTATCCAGGTGATTCAGGTGAGCTTTGTAGTTTTATTGAAAGGCACTTAGTACCTTTCAGCTCTAATGGAACTAAGACAATTGCAATGGGAAATTTGATATAAGAACCAAATATATTGAGCCAAAAAATATAATTATTATAGTTTGCACCATTATAATATTTTTTATCCACCGTAAAATTACTGCTTCTGTTTGTTTTAAATAATTATTTATCTAAATGTAATAGATGAAAATCACTCTATTGAAAGGGATTTGAGGAGATTTTCAGCAGCAAATCAGAAGTTTAATATTTTTTTATGTACCATATATTCTAGAAGTTATAGAATTTTTCAAATTTGGTACGATAACATATACTATGATAACGAAAGATTGGAGTAAATTTCGTCCTACGAACATTACTCTTTGCACAGTTTTATGCATAGTTGAATCATAAAAGGATAAAAAAATTAGCAGTTTTGTTTCGCATTATTGGGTTTCTATTAATAAGTCACCAAATATTGACTTAACTTTGAGTGGATTTTCAATATCGTCACTGGATTTCTTCCTTTGAGATTTTCTCAAAGAGCAAATACATGATATATTTTCAAACGTTTTGTTGTTTTCGTTACTATCCGTCTATTGCATTTCTCTTTTGAATAGTTCTGTGACGCCACACAATAAACAATCTGTAACAAAGGAAAGAAGTTTCATGGCTCCTTTTTATATCATTTATACTCTTATCTGTCTGCAAATTGTTTATAGATCTTTTATACTATTCGATTTTTGTCCTCACGCTGTTGATGTTGCCTGAGTAGTTGCATCTAATTACTGCAAGAAAGTTCGCTATATTTTGATAAAAGTTTTCTGATTAGTAATGCCAGTGTTACCATGGAATGAATGATCAGTTAATGGAATGGAAACGGACAATAATGAAGACATACATATATATTCATGGGGAAAGAACATATTCAAAAGTTGAATGGTTTTTCTAATATCAATATATGATAGTAAGCTAAACATCACAATCAATAACTTCCCAGGAGTTTTCTCTTAATTAGTATTAATATATATATATACCATTATTAGATTTATTTTTATATTTATTCTAGTAACACATATTCAAGTTGAATTGTAAGATCAAATGAGTCACTTGAAATTTTAATATATAAATATTCTGTTACCTTTTTTTCGTATACGAAAAGAAATCAGAAGTATTTGAAATTCATGATTAAATTATTTATATGACAAAATTAACGAAAAAAAGAGTACCACATTTCTTGTTTTGAAATTCGATTTCAGATTAAATTTAATTTATTATTTCAAAAACGTTTGCCTTATATCTTTAGAAAATTGTTAACCATGAACCAAGCGCCGAAAATTAAAAAATAAAGGAAAATTAAAATGAATAATTACAAAATATATCAGAAATATTTTAAACAATTTTTTCACATCTTATGATGAGTGCCGCGTATTTTGAAATTGTGTGAAAATGAATTAATGAGAAGTTAGGAAGTATACGAATTTGGCAACATCAAAATTATAAATATACAACACATATCATATGCATTTGTCTTTATTTAATCATTTCTTACATTTTGGATATTACGATCTTTTAGCATTTCGGAATGTGAAATTAAAAAGTCATCATGAAGTTTGTATAGATCTATCAAGCAATGAAGTTTCATTTAATTTTTAAAATAAAATAATTTAGGATTTGGAAGTAAAAAGAACAATCTAATTATAATGAAAGGTACAATTTAGCACTCATTATATTTTCCCCTTTAAAACATCGAATGTTGCACACAAAAACAAATGATAACCTTCATACAACGGATATATCCATACTACTACTACTATTTTATCTATCCTCAGACAATAGGAAAAGTAAAAGACTACTCTCTCACACCTTTTGAAAGCATTTAGTCCCAATTTTTCATTAAGACATGTCAATTGCGACTTCAAACATGGAGTGATTTGTTGAATCAGCATCCATAATTTTATGCTACAATTTTAAATATGAAGCCTTTGCATACTAAAAATGTTGAAACTAATTGAAATTATTATAAATTTTAATTGCAAATTAACGAGAATGTAAAATGAAACTCTTGTGAATCATCCAAAACTGATTAAAATGATATAAATTTCGAAGAAAGAAATTCAAAGGTGTGCATAAAATTTTTTGTCACTACATAGACATTTGCTTATTTTTATAGTTATAAATTTGATCATTATCTTACATTTTTAGACAATAGTGTTATGTTTAATTTTCCATAATTTCAGAACATATTCTTAAAACGATAAATTGTTGCATTTTTTTTTAAAAAAAATTTTCAATTGTTAAAGACTGACTTCGGATTTTATGTCTTTTAATAAGGTCTTTTTAAAATAGATTTTTTTTTATGTTTCAATTTTCTGTCTAAAGATATAAGCTTAAGTAAATTTTCTAAATAATTTAAGTAATGCTGATGACCTGTCTTCGGAGTTGAAATATTCAGGATTATATGCGCAGGCAATTTAAAGTTATTCTTTTCATATTCTTCTTTCTTTTTCTTTTATGATTAACCAGGTCCTTTTGCATTTCGTAAAATTATATGTAAAAAATTCAAATCACATATTATGAATAAAGATTGATGAGCCAATTGCTTAGAGAGGGCATAAATTAGGCTTTTTCCTTGCTGGCGATTTTGATCCAAAAATCAATTCACAGGGAGAATTTGGAAATAAATTCCTGCATAATGGGAAAAAACGAAGAAGAAAAAAAAATATGGGAAAGAAATATTATGGATCTCAGAAAATTCATGAAATGCTAAACTGAAATCAATAAATTTGATTTATTGTTAAAATTTTATTTCGATTTTATTGTTACAAAAGTCAAATTTGATATAATATTCTGACATCATTATTTTTGATTAATAACAATTTTTTGCATTAAAATTATTTATAATTACTACAGATTCTATTTTAATTGATTATCTCTATTAAATACAGCATTTAAGGACATTTTTTAAAAATTTATTATACGTTTTGAAAAATATAAGTTCAAAGGATCATTTAAAGCGATTATTCCAAAATTTTATTGATAAATATGTATATGTGTTTGCGCAAGTGTGTGCTTATGTGTGCTGCATTTGGTTTTAAACTTTGATTATAGTGTGACTTGCAAATAAGTACCATATACTTGAGAACATATTTTGGACAAAAAAATCATTAATAATTGAAAGTAATGATTTTCCATGTCAATTCTTAGTGGTTAATAAATAGTTTAAGCAACTTTTACGAAATGTAATTTTTGAATCCTTCAGTAATCCTGAAAGTTGAATGATAAATCAATTCGAAATCTATCGAAATTGGTAAGAGGATTGATCCTATGAATTTTGATTAAAATGTTATTCATTTTCTGTATCAGAAAATTTAGATTTAAAGTTTATGGACTATTGCTTGTACATTTGTAAGCATTTTGTTTTATTAAAATGTTATTTTTTTTATTTATTCAGTGGAGCAAAGTGTTTAAATGTATACCATTCTCTGTACCTCTTTCAAGTTGGTCGCAGTAACGCTGCTGTTACACCTAAACGATTAAAATTTCCCTTTCCCCTTAAACTTTAGTGTGTCCTTATTTTTGTTTAATACACTTACATTATTTGGGCACTCTGTATGGTGGTTTCTCCATTTGCAAATGAAAGAAAAATTTTAAAAGAATTGCATGAGCAGTAGAAAAACACACTGCCAAATCATGCAAATAGTCAGAAAAACTGTTTCATCTTTATATTTTTTTTAGATAAACAATTTTTGTTGTTATGACATATTAATTGGGCTCTAGCTCCTAATGATGACATATTAATGGTGCCATTAATTGAGCACAATGAAGCACAGATTTCTAAATCTTTAATATTGTTTAACATATTTACTGAAAAATTGTAATTCAAATGTAATTGATTTACTTAAAAAAATAAATATCATCTGCATTTTTGAGCTTTTTCATTAATACCTATTATATCATAAAAAGGCAAGAAAGTGATGCCCCCTTTTCTTTTTACAAACATGCTGTTTGTGACTGCTCTTTCATTTAATATATAATATTTGACTTTTCAATAATCTATAATTTAAAATTTGCAATTCTGACTAAAATAGCAAACGTTTTATGTGAACATAAACCCAGAATTTATTGTGTGCAAAAGATTATTAATTAGAATCTTTTCTGAATTCATTATTTCACAGAAAAATAGTTGTCTGTATTCCGAATCTTTTTGTTTTAAGTTAAGAAAATGACAAGCTTAACTTTTAAAATAAGATGCAATGAGCATTTACTTTGAATAAATGAATATAAAGGAAAGACTAATCCGCTTAGAAGATAATTACCATATTTAATCTATAATCCAGGAAAATTTAAAGTTTGTATAAGTTTAAAGTAATTTATGTTGACTGAAAGATTTTGTCAGTGAAAACAGTAATTATTTTAATTAAGGGAAGATGGAAAATTAAATCACATATGCTTGTTATATCCTAAAAGGAAACAAAATTGTTACCTTCGGGAACTCTGTTTAGTAAGCATTTCTTTTTGATGATGAATAATAAAAAACCAATTTATCCTGTTTATCTATATAAATAAAAAGGAATGTTTGTCTGTCCTCTCAGTATGTTAAGCGTTGCCACACCGCTCATCCGATTGCGATGAAACTTTGAATACATATTTCTTGCACTTACGGGAGGGTTATAAGCTTCGTGAATTATGTATTATGTATAAATACAACTGAGTGTTTGTCTGTACGTTCTCTTACGCGTTACCACACCGGTCATCCGATTGCGATAAAACTTTAAATACTTATTACTTGCACATATTTATTTCTGTTAAAGACGAAAAAACAAAAACAAAAATATTGTTAATCCTAAAGTCTGGAATAATAAAGTTTTAAGAAATCGATTTAATTTCATTTATGTATCATTTAATTTCAATGAATGTATTCATGTCCGATACGAAAATAAATATTATTCATTCAATCATTCCTAATTAAACAATTCAGTTAAATTTCAAACGATATTTATAAAATAATTTCTTCTCTGGCAGCCACGCACCGGGTACCAGTTGGTAAGTAATAATCTATTTTGTTTCAATAATTCAAAATAATTTCACCCTTGAAACAGTTTTTTAAAAATAAAACAGTGAAAAAATTACCGTTTAATAAAGAAAATTAAAAACAATAATTATATATCTGAATTAATTTTTACCTTACATAATAAACAACTATTTTATAAGAACTTCATTACACAATGGACTTTCTTAAAATTGTATATTTTTCTTTAGACAAAAAGAGAAGAAGTCTCGTTTCTAAAATAATGTTGTTACAAATAAATTCATTTTATTTCATCTCATTATTCTACAATTCATTTCCAATTTGTTAAAATAGAAAAGGGAAGCTCCACATTTTTTGGAGTTCTATATTGTTATTAGTAAATAACAATAATATTAAAATGAGTTAAAAAATGTATTGGGGCTAAGAAACAAATGCAACAGAACTAAACGTTTGACATACCTTCGAAGGAAATTGGGTTTCTGCTACACCGCATTTGGTTCAGAATAGTTTGATTAAAATTAAAGTTTCCTTTAATGCTATTTTGGGAAACGGCTGGCAAGTTATTTAAATTTTCCTAATCAGATTCGAATTCTTAACGTAGAATAAAAAAAATTGCAATGTGCTCATTTTTATGATAGTTTATGTTTTCATCCATCATTTAGTAGTAATGTTACCCAAGAATAATGATCCTTTTCCAGAATTCTGACATTATTCTAGGCAAAAAAACATTTTCTCTCAAATTAATCATTAAAAGTTTTATTCAGAGGTTCTTTAATACTTCTACCTTTCACGAATTACAAATATGAAAATTTTACCAACATATCCCGTATGTGGAGGAAATGAAGAGGATAGGATTAAATTTTCTTTTATATGTTATTTAATTTTTATAGGGAATAATCTAATCACTGGAAGCAAATTAATTTCAAACGTTTTTTAAGAAAATTTTGTACAATAATTTTATTAGTACAAATTTTTGGTTTTATAATTAATTTAATCATGAAAAGTTGGAAGAAGAAACTGGAATCAAAGACAAGCTTATTTAATCAGTAAATTTACGATACTTACGTCCAATATAATAATATATATCAGTATATGCTGAATGCTTACCTGAAATAAAAACAAAGCACACAAATTGAATCAATATTTAAGCATTGTTTAAGGCACAAATGATGGAAAAGAACACGAGAGAAATTTAATCATATGCCATAAGAAATGTTGCTTATTAAAACTTAGAAATCAAGGGTATTATTGATTAATAAGAAAATACATCCAGCAAAGGATGCAATCATTTTCATTGCAATTATTATTTTTAATTAAATTTCATCAGAAACTCCATTTTTTTATATAATATGTAATATAGAATAAATCTATTTTTAATTGGCAATAAATAGCTATTTAAAATGACAAACTGTACTTTTTTACATACTTTTTCTACATTTGTTTTCATTCAATACAATTGCATCTATGTTGTTGTTGCTTATGGCACTTGGCACAGACAAATTCACGGACAACATCAACGATTTAATCTGAGTTTATGTAGCATCTCCTGTGGGTAAAGGCCCCTGAGCACCCGCGGGCAGAAGTCTGACTTCTAGCTCATATGAAGCTAAGGACGTCATTTTCATATGAGCTACTCGCTTGCAGAACCCATTTCTACAGTGGGCTCTTTACATATAGAGTACAAGAGGAAGTACAACCATGTCGGAACCAAGAGTCAAACCTGATACATCCAGATCACGAGAAAAGCACGTTATCTCTAGGTCAGGACGCAGTCAGCTTTGTATCTATCAAAGTATTTAATAGGATAGTATAAATTCCAAATAGTTATAAAATGTTTTGATGGACCCGTTTTATGTAATTCCATAAGCATTGTGAGTGTCATGAATGATAATAAATTTAGACAACATTGAAATAAACAAATAAATTTCGTCAAGAAATAAAAAAAAATTCTTATTTCAGTATAAGAATAGGCCTTTCCTATAGAAATGGTATATAAGTTCTAGTAGAAAATATAATAAGTCAATGAGGTAATTCAATATCTACTTCCGGATAATAATGAAACATATTTTTCAACCGTGATTGAATGCGACCAAGATTTTAATAGACGAATTCCAAAAAAACTTTCAAGATGCAATATTTAAAAAATAGGGAAGAAAGGTTCATAGAAATTTATTTCGTAACAAGAACTTATGAAGTGGTTCGTTTAGTTGGTTTCTAACTCCTCTTTAGAAAAAAATATCGAAGAGTTGAAAAGAGTAATCTGGAAAAAGTTCATGACACTTTCTTCTTTAGTTCTTTTACCTGGAAATAGATTTCTTGCAGACCGATTTATGTTATGTGATAAAAATCTCAATTCTATGGGAGATTACTTTTAAAAGTATGTCACGAATTTACTGAGGGAAGATTCTATTTATTTTTAGAACTTAACACAATATAATCTGAAAGTGTAAGTTAGGTTATTTGGGAAAAAGAAAATCTGAGTTTGTCAATTCAATTACAATATAAAGATAAAACATTTCAATCTTTATAAATTAAGCAATATTGAAGAAAGCACCAAAAAGGTAATAAACAATTATAAATTCATCACATTTACTGAAAACTCAAGGATACTTTCGAAATCAATTTAACTATTTAATTCTCTTAAATAATATTTTAAATAGAAGAAAATATTATTCCAAAGAATTACCATTTTGATATTTCCTCAAATATTTGAATATAAAAAAAGGAAATTCTGCGATAGTAAAATTTATTTCAAAAGTATTTTTTTTTACATCTAAAAAAGTGAACATTAAGAAAATCGATACAAATATATGCGGCATAAAATTGTAAACATTTTTGAAAAAATATTGTCTCTTGACAAAGAAAATGAGATGTCATTGAGGAATATTAAAATATTAATCTTCACAGCTTTACAAAAAATGAGTTTGGATGTTCAGTGATTCAAATGGCGGCCTCCGGGCATAGGGGTAGCGTGCTTTTCTAGAGTTCCAGTCCAGAAAAACAGCAATATCCGGTTCGGGCTTGGCTGTTTTTCTGTGTCCTATCACTGAGATGTATGAATGTGCTTCCTTGTAAAAAGGGGCAGTGCAAGCGAATGCGTATGTGGCTATCTTCATTTGAGCTCGAAGTCAGACTTCTGCCTTCGGCTGCTCTGGAATCTTTATCCTCAGAAGCTACTATAAACCTTTCTGTGGAAACAAGGACATGACATCATCATCAGTGATTCAAATATTTTAAAAAAATAATAATAATAATTAAAAAGTTGCAAATTGTACTAAATGAATGCAAATTTATTTACTTAATTACTGAAAAATAATATTTGTGAAGTGTTTTAATTAAATGTAACTTTATAGGCTTCTTAATTAAGGCATTAAATCTCCGAAACTGAGCATTCGAGATGTTTTCAATTCTGGCATTTGATTGTGCGTTCTGATGTACAAAAACGGAATTACTTGTTCATATCATTCTTTCCCTTGAAACTTTTCTTTTTTTATAATTCGAAAAGTGAAAACGAATGAAACTGACATGAAAGAAATAAGATTTGTTCTTCAATATTCTTTAAAGTTACTGCATGTGAACAAACAAATAAAACATTATTGCTGAATATTAAAATATTTATCTGCGTAGAATCAACTATGTTGTTCCCTGATTTAAATAATCGGAGATAATGACAATAATATAAAAATTTTCAAGCACAGAAATTGTGAAAAAGGTAGGTAGATTTATAGACAATTTATGTTGTTAATTTCCACAAATATGAATTTTAAAAATTGTTTAAATTTTGTTGTGATCTGAAAGATGATATATAAAATTACATCTCATTTTTCATAACCAGTTATGAAGTTTCTGTAGCTTACTTTCTTCTTTCAGTTCTATATAAAACATTTTACTTAATTATTGTATGAATCGTCAACTATTCAAAATGCGTGATATGATATGTCATTTATCGAGTAAAATATTCATTACTTATAAGCTTGATAACACTTATAATTATAAAAGAAATCATAATATTATTTTTTGGGTTAGGAGGAAGGCTTAAACAGAAAAGTTTCGTCTTTTTCTGTATTCTACAGAGATAAAAAAAAATTGAAATCAATGAATCCTTCTAATTAATTGCTATTTTTGGAATCTCTAAATTATTATATTCTAAAAATAATGAGTGCTTTAGTTTTAATTGAATTTTCATTCTAAGTTGCTGATATTATCAGTGACAATTTTTCCTGTCAGTTTAATAAGAGTACAAAATATCAAAACGAATAATATTTCCGTTAAATTAAATTCATGTTCTATTTTAATTGGGTTGTAAAACTGATTTCATTAAATATACTATATGAGCAAAAGAAAGGAAAATTGATTTCTTTTCGTCATTAATATGGAAGCCTTTTAATTATTAATTGCCTTCTTGCCAAAAATTTCCCAAATCTTAAATGCATGCAAATCCAAAATTTGAAAAGATGTGTTCTGCTTCGAAAAACTGAAATACTAATGGCTTCTTATGTTAAAAACAGTAAAGAATGAAAAAATTAATAATAAATTAAATTAAATTAATTGTATTAAAAAAAATTCATGACGCATTTGTATTATATAATTACGCACCAAATCACCTTAACCTTTGAATTATTCATTATAATATGAAAATTTTGTCTACACATTTTTTATTATTAAATGATGAATTTTAATTCCAGTTTTGTAATAGTGTATGAATTTTTAAATATAATGTTTAGAATGATATATAAGATTTTATTTAAATTATTTTGAAAATAATAGCTTTCAATTGTAATTAACATATAGAATCTATTATGTTTCATAAAAGTTGCAGAAATTTTTATTGAAATTAAAACTATGAAAAAATTTCATACAATTTGCAGAAATTAAATAAAAGAAATTTTAATCCATGAAAGAAGAATTTTAGTTATCAGGAGATTTGAATTTATTTCAAAAGCAGGTGTTCATAATCATGTTTTCAATACGTAAAATTTTTCGTCTAGACATTAGACTTTCAGAGTATTTTCCCATCAAGATTTTTTTTCAATTTGATTAAATGTTTTAAACTTTAAATTCTAGAGTTATTGCAGATTTGGAATAAAATGAAAATAAAAAATAAGGTCAGGGTTAAGTTTACTATGATGAAAAATGTTTTATATACATAACAAATTAAAAGTACTGGGAGAAAAATTTAAAATTGAAGAATATATTTATAAGACTGTCGATATTATTAATAAGTATTTCATGTGGCATCGGTATTCATATTAAATTTTCATATCAATTTCCTGCAATAAT
>JAPMOQ010026263.1:0-19060 GCA_026543055.1 Argiope trifasciata | reverse complement strand
TATTCCAAACTTAGTTTTATTTTATTGTAATAGATGGCACCATAGGTTCTAAACACCAGGGATGTTACTAAGCACCCTTGATCCAAAGTCTAAGACGAGTGACGTCACATTTCAGAAAAGCGAACTGTGAGCATTCGCTAGGTAGACAGAGAGAAAATAGGTCATTCGTTTCTCTATTATGATTATTTAATACGCAAAGGTAAACTGTTTCAAAATAAAGAAAGGCTAATATACAATCAAATCATACTTTATAAATGAATATAACTTTGCATGAGCTGAAAATTTAAGAAATGCAGAGGTATTTAGCATCATATGAAAAACTGAACTGATCTCTAAACTGAAAGAACACCACGTAAAATAATAGATTTTTCTGACTTAAAGGTAAGAATAAGAACTAAACGAATTTCAAAGGGAGTTTTGAAAATGCCGCTATTTATTAAGACGAAAAAAAAAAAGACTCATATTTACTATCACTTTAATTCTAACGATAAAACAAACGTTATCAAATAAAGTCACACTTTGTTAAACTATGCTAATATAAAATCAATTCGTACGGTTAGCTTAGTTGTTGAAATATTACAGAATGTATTTCAATTTTTTCAACCAAATTTTTTTTGTACTACTTATTTACTTTATGGACCAATTATATAACAATATTTTGCAGAAGAACTATTATACGGACATTAGACAGATATTGCCGACTTTTCATTAGTCCATAAGATAAGATAAAATCATATATGAAGTGCACATAATCCATCAAAAGGAGAAATCAATCCAAATTCTGCATGTACGAAACAACACAACAGGAAATTTTACATCTGTGCATTTCTATAGAAGTATTTTTTGGAAAAATAACTATCAATGCATTTTACTACTAATATATTATATAAAGAAGGAACCTAAATTCAAAAATCGAAGAAAATAGATTGGCATAATTTTCAGATCTGTTTTTGGAACAATACAATTTCATTTTCCCACTATCTCCAAGTACATGTTTTACTTTGAATATTTATTTACTAAAAATATTTTTGAGTTTTCCGTTTGATCAAAGTTAAAAAAGATTGTGAGTTTCCTTTTTAATAAATTACATGTATAAATACAAGTAATACTTCAAATCTTGTATTTAATAACAAAAAAAATTAAGTTTCCAAACATTATTTAATTTTTATCTATATGAGGAAAGTTAAACCATCGATTTAGAGTAGAATGCTTTTAAATGTAATTTAATCGAGCGTTAGAAAGGCAATTAAAGATAATGCAATATGATCGAAAATTTTGTTTACGGAATAAATTATAATATACACTGACTACCAATAAGTATTTGGACACCTGTGCAACTGACGATATCTGCGGTCCTACGGTATGTCACCTCTGGTATATATCGGGTAGGAAACAGCATCGGCTTTAGCCGCGTGCAAGATGCCTCGCAGTTCGGAGCTTTCTGATTTCGAGAAAGGTATAATTATCCGGTATCACCAATGTGGCCGATCCTTAAGGGACATAACTAGCGACCTGAAGTACCCAAAATCGACAGTGGCCTATATGATTAAGAAGTGGAAGGTGAGCGGTGATTGTCGGAATGTGCCCCTAGTCGGCAGACCAACGAAACTGGGAGATAGAGACCGACGAGTGCTGTCCAGAGAAATTCGGAAGAAGTGCACCCAACCAATGGCCCTCATCCGCGAGGAGTTTCAACAGGCATCCGGGAGTATTGTTTTAATGAATATAATCTGCAAGGAAGCACATCTGCTTGGTTTTCATGGTCGTCCTGCTGTCCATAAGCCTTTGATCACAAAGTTCAATAGTGCTGCTCGGTTAATGTGGTGCAAAGCACATCGAAATTGGACCGTAGATCAGTGGAAACGGGTTCTTTGGAGTGACGAATCAAGGTTCACCCTTTACCGTTCGGATGGCATGGTCTGGATCTGGCGTCTACCTGGAGAACGTCTCCTGCCAGAATGCATTGTGCCAACAGTCAAATTCGGCGGAGGTGGAATTATAGTCTGGGGGTGTTTCTCCTGGTATGGGCTGGGACCCTTGGTCCCCATTCATGGTAAGCTCAACTCCGATGCCTACTGCATTATTTTGGATAATGGGTTTCCTACGTTGTTGCAGTTTTACGGGTTGGACCCCTGTTACTTTCAGGACGACAATGCCAGTTGTCATGTTTCGACGTTAACCAAGGCTTGGTATGGTGCCAATGGAGTTCATCGAATGGACAGGCCTGATCAGAGTCCAGACCTGAACCATATTGAGAATCTTTGGGACGAGTTGCATTGCCGAATTAAGAGGTGCACTACCCGTGAAAAATCGGTGAAGGAACTTCTATGTCTTCTCCAAGCCAAGTGGAAGAAAATATCACTAGCTGTCATACAAAAACTTGTGGAAAGTATGCGCTGGAGGGTCCACGCTGTAATTACCTCTCGTGGAGGCTCTACCAACTATTGATTTTGAATAAAGTTAGTTTTTCTTTTCTATTACAGGTGTCCAAATATTTATTGGTAGTCAGTGTATGTATAAGGTTTTCGAATCAATGAAAGTATACGATCAACCACAATGTTGAAATTTTCAAAAAAGTTAAAATAATGATGAGAAGCAGATATTTAAAAAATAATGGAGATACAGTCTAATGATTTGCCTATTTTCCAGAAGACCTTCTTAACAAAAAAATATCTTTAATGCTATTTACCTTATACAACACATAATTAATCTAAATATTTACCACTGTTAAACAGATTTTATTTTGGGAGCATGTTCTATATATTTTACAAAAAATGCCTGTGCCACACTAAAATGCTTATAACATTTTAATATAGTTATAGAAACTAGTAAGATTTGTTATTTTATGTGGTGGGATAAGAGTTTAAAATGTTTTACTGTTGAAGAATTATTTTTGAGAGTCTGAAATCAATATATAATCAAATAATAATTATTTATAAGAAAAAAAGTAAAAAATATAAAAATATTTATAAAAAAATAAAAATATTTATAAATAAAGAAATGTTATACCATTAAACTATTTTGTAAATATTTAAGAAACATTCCATCTTTTTAGTACATTTATTTTATCTATAATTTGTTTATTCTAACCCTCAAGTTCCATGATTTTTATTGTTCAAATATAATTGAGCAACTCTGCAGCTTCCTGGCTTAGGGGTAGTGTGTCTTCCTCGTGTTCTGGGCGTCCCGGGTTCGAGTCCCGTTTCGGGCATGGATGTTATTCTGTGTTCTATCTGTGAGTAGTGTGCATATGCACCCTCTGTAAAAAGGGGTTGTGCAAGTGAAAGTGAAGTAGCTAAGTCATACTCTTGGCCGTAGTTGGCGCTATTGGAAAAAAAGGATATGGTATGGTATGGTATGGTATAGTGTGTTTTATTGGCACAAGGTCCATCTTTGGACAAGGTGCGCCATCCACAAGGATATTTAAATAATTCCGTTATAAAATATGTAAAAGAAAGAAGGATGTATTGTAAAAAAAGTCAAAAGTTGAGAAGAAATATGTTTCAAAATGATTTGGCACAAGAAAAAAAATAATAAATCAAATGTTAAATGCTATGAAAAAAACCAATAGCTCTTAAAAAGTCAAAAAGTTTTGAGTGAGGTTTCTCACCCACTAGGTCTCGTAAATTTAAAATAGATGAATGAAAGTGAGTTAAACGATCTGAAGTAAAATCAGGACATTCAGTAAGAATATGTGCTATAGAATTGATCACTCCACAGTTAGTACAATGTGGGGCCCGTCCTCAAACAACAAATGTCTATGAGTGTATCTTGTGTGACCAATACGTAGACGAATTAATTTTACATCCGCACCTCGGTTATGTAAAAATGACCACATATTAATTTTTGGTTGAATGCTATGTAGTTTATTATCAACTTGCACGTCCCAAACTTCCTGCCACTTTCCATAGACATATTGTTTGATACAACATGAAATATCAGAGAAGGGAACACGGAAATGAAGATCAACTGAAGCCAACTTTGCGGCCAGATCTGCAAGCTCATTGCCATAGATTTTTAAAAAAAGGGACTCTCATTTTGGCTTAAAATCACTGTAAGCGATCAGCAGGCTTGTCAATGACAAGGGCAAATAAAAATTGAAATGAAAACAAAAATTGAACAACTCTTGATTCACGAGAGTAAAGAATCAAGGAAAAATGAAAGGAAATATGCACATTAAAATTTAGTTTTAATCATCGAATATTTGCATTTCAATTAATGGTAATCGAAAATTTGAAGTTTCATAATTAAATATTATCCACAAAAAACAAAAACAAAAAACTCTATTCATAAAATATTCAAAATTATCTAGAAAAATAAAGATTTAAGATATGCTGAAAGATATTACTGCGCAAAGTAGAATAGGCCGAAACCCTTATACTTCAGCACACGAGCCTTCATTAGCCAGAGATATAATTCATATTACATCCAAGGAGATTTGAAGGAAATTGTCAAGAAATACAGCACCATTGTTAAAGGAGCATATTCAGTGACAGTGTCTGAAGATTTAATAACTGACAGTTAATTAGCTGCCATTTCTATCGACAATTAATCATGCCTTAACAATATCTTAGTATCCAAAACCTTAGACTGATCTCAATAATAAACGGTCCTATTTAGGCAAATTTTACATTAGATTTGCAAAGGTGCATTTCATGTCGAATCAAATTTACTTAATTGAATTAATATCATGTACAAATTTCAGATTGTAATTGAATATTGAGAATAAATAAACATTATGATGCTTTTAAAAGATTTTTCCATCAAAAAAATGTGAGATTATTATTTTCTTTTACGTAGTTATTATATGAACATGAGAGGCTTGCCAGATGGCTCTAAAATATTTTGATGAAAGATTTTTGCATCTTATCTAGTATTTTTTCTGTTCTTTCTTCAAAACTAAAAATTTAACTAAAATTAAAAGCAAAAACTTGACTTTCACAGTGTCTTGTCATATTGTTAAATACATGCCCGAACAAATAAAAAAGAAAGGTTTAAAAGTACTGTTTATGCTTCTGATGATGTCTGAAAAGATGGTAAGCTGTAAATAATTCTGAAACATGCAAAAAAGGCTTAAACAATATGTAGAAAGCCCGGATTATGTATAAAAGGCCTGTTCATTTTATGTGAAAAATGAATTATTTTAATACTATGCACATTTTACCTGTACTATATGCATCACGAAGGAGAGCAACTGTCATTTATAGAAATAATTAAAAATGAGTTATGAAAAGTCTTTTACTTAAAGTGCTCCATTAAAGTACAAGGCAAATGTCACGTACAAAAAATGAATAAAAGTGAGTCATGAATTTTTTTTAAATAAAAGATGACATTAAAAATCCAAAGCAGATGTTTTGTCACATAACTGAAATATAAATGGAGAACTTCCATCTGTGTCGAGTGTCGAGAGTCACGGGTTTTCCCTCACAATTCAAATAACGTAGAATGTTAAACTTAGATTATTTGATTTAGTCACTGTATCTTGACTATAAAATATATGAATTTTTAATAATTTCCTATTCTGCTTCGAAATGCTAATAGTTCTATATATTACCCAGACAATTCCAGGTTTTTGTAGATCACATATAACATAGTTATTACATTGTAGTGATAAAATTAACAAATTTCCAAAGTGGAATAAAATTTTCTTTTAATTTATCTTGTTAAATTGGAGTACAAAAAAACTTTTGAAAGCAAATGTTTAGAAACCCGAATGCTACGAATATATTTGTCGTGGCTGGTTCATGAGTGCTTTGAATAAATAGGCAAATAGAAAACTTAACAACAAATTTATTGCAGGTTCGTTCGAGTTACTCTGCTCAGTAACTCTTCCTCCAAGAGCATACATTCGAATTAACTCACACTTTTAATTACACTCGCGCTAGTTGTCTAGCGCCATCTACGAACGTTTCTTTCCTAAAGCCTCAAAATCCAACCACTACAAGATCAAAATTAAATGATGCATTTAAGTATGAAAAGTAGTTTATGACATATTTATATTTGATAATTTTACCTAAAAGTTTCAGCCAAGTCCTCATAGTAGGGGCATTGAAGACTAGTGTCAAGAATATGATTCCCGATACTTGAATGAGCAACTATAATAAGAAAGAAAGGTTAAAAAGAATAATTAATTTAATTATCAGTGATATAATCTTTCATGAGATCTTTAACAAAGCATATTATATTAAGATCTGAAGTAGAGATTAAATATTGTTTTCTTTTTAGTCTCTCTCTCTCTCTCTGTATATATATATATATATATATATACAGTAAGACCCCGCTTAACGCTGTTTCGTTTAGCGCTGTTTCGGTTTAGCGCTCTTTTATTTCAATCCGGGGATTCCCCGAAATATTATGCAGCGATAGGTTTCAAATACATATCCGAAAGAGTGTACTTGTATTTCTTGTTTGGTGCGGTATTGTACAGACATATTTTTATTATTGGAAACATTTGTTGACATTATTGTAAGTAAGTATTAATTTACATATTTAATACTATATTACAGTGTCAAATATTTTGATCTTTAGTTTTTTACTATGGGTGATAATGAAAAAGAAAAGAAAGCAACCAGAAAAAGCATTTCACTCACAACTAAAATGGAAGTGATTAGAAGATTAGATTCTGGTGAACGTCAAACTCTAATTAGTGCTTCATTGAATTTGCCAACTTCAACAATAAGGACCATCATGAAGAATAAAGAAAAAATACTGTCATCGGCAACTGCAACTACGTCAAGCTCTACAACTAGAATTACCCGTTCTAGAAATAATATCATAGAGGAAATGGAAAAACGACTGTCTATATGGATTGACGATGAAATTGACCGCAATATGCTATTAAGCCAATCTATCATAATGGAAAAAGCTAGAAGAATTTTTAATTGCATTCAGGTTGAGACAATTGACAAAAGCGAAACTTTCGTTGCTAGTCGAGGATGGTTTAATAGATTTAAACATCGAAATAACCTTCACAACATAAAGATTACAGGAGAAGCAGCAAGTTGTGATACAAAAGCGGCGGCTGAATTTCCAGCGATATTAAAAAAATAATTGAAGAAGGAAACTATCCTCCAGAATTGGTTTTTAATGTTGATGAAACAGGCTTGTTTTGGAAAAGAATGCCGAAACGAACATTTCTATCCCGTGAAGAGAAACGGGCACCAGGATTTAAAGCTGCAAAAGATCGCTTAACCCTTCTACTAGGTGGCAACGCAAGCGCAAATTTTAAATTAAAACCATTACTAATTTACCATTCCAAAAACCCAAGAGCGATGAAAGGCATATCTAAATCAACTTTACCTGTAATTTGGGAGTCTAATAAAAAATCATGGATAACTGCGAAAATTTTCCAGGATTGGTTCACTGAACATTTCTACCCGTCTGTTAAACGTTATTGCGAAATTAAAAAACTTGAACAAAAAGCACTTCTGTTAATTGATAATGCTCCAAGCCACCCAACAAATTTGTCAGACTTAACAACATGCATTCCAGTCTAAGTGGTTTTCTTGCCGCCTAACACAACTGCCTTAATTCAACCAATGGACCAAGGCTTATTACTTGCGGCGAACCTTTAAGCAAATTTTTGAAAAAAACAGACGGAGAATAGAACCAGTCCATAAGAGAATTTTGGAAAAACTACAACATCGTGGATGCTGTAGAAAACATAGGCCTTTCTTGGAATGAGGTAACAGAAAGATCTTTGAAAGGAGTATGGAAGAATATTTGGCCGGATTTAAGTAAGAGCGATGACGTTGGACACTCTGTCGATGTGGATGAGATAGTGAAATTAACGAAGCAAACCGGTTTTGAAGGGGTAAATGTGGAAGATGTCGAAGAAATAATTCAAGAAGCAGCGGCTAGTCTTTCTAACGATGAGCTCAAGGAATTAACTGAACAAGAAGAAAACAAAAATGTTGACAGCAGTGATTCAGAAGAAGAGCAAAAAGAACTTTCGATGGCGTTTGTAAAAAGAAGTTTGTCTACCATAACTGAAATAATGGATCAATTCATTGAAAATGATCCGAATTTCGACAGGAGCTCAAAAGTAACGCTTGATGTTAGAGATGCTCTACCCGTTTATGAAGAACTTTTAAGAGAACAACGCAAAAGAAAAAGGCAAACAACATTAGATGCTTTTGTCACAAAAAGGCAGAACACTGAAAACGCGGAAGGCTAACTAAATATGACTGACTTAGAATTTTATTTGTTTTTTTTTTAAAGAATATTCGTTTTGTTATTTATATTTTGTTTTTATTTTTGCAAGAAATAATAATGTGGTATTAATTTGGGCTTTAAGAAATTAATGTTTGGTTTTAATTTTATTAAAAAAACATACTTTTTAAATTTAATACCTAACCAATTTCCTAGCCATCTTCCCCTAACCCCAATATTTACATGTAAAGATAGCCTCGTTTAGCGCTGTTTCGCATTACGCTCTACTTTGATGGAACGTATCCCCCGCGTTAAGCGGGTTCTTACTGTATATATATATATATATATATATATATATAGACTTGTTAATTATAAAAGAAAAGAAGGGAGTTTATGACATGAGTAAGAATAATTTATATATTTAGTTATACTCATATTTAAATTTCAATGAAAAATACATTGAAAAATTTCAAAGTGTGAGATTGTGTTATGAAATTTTAAAGCTAATTAATCTTTTGTACATTAATCTATTTATCATCTTATAATACATGACATTGATATAACGCTGTTGCCTTTTTTATATATTTTGAGATTATGCAGGAATATTCTTTATATTTTTTGAGTTCTTTATTATTTTACTTAAATCTAAAAGGGGATATGGAATTAAACTACTATGTTTATATACACTAATATAATTTTATAACTGTTTCTTTTATGTTCATAGAAGTTAAAACTCCATGATCGAATTTCTTGACTATTAGAATTCTTATTTTTTTAAAATTTCACATATGAGAAAAAACACTTGATATTCCCATTTGAATTATAATTAAAATTTTTTTTTTGACCGATATAGGGAAAAAACTGAATTTACTTTGAGAAAAAAATTAACTAAAAATAATTACATTTTTTAACAATTTTTGGGATTGAAATGTTTTACATCTGAAAATTAATTAAAATATTTTTCCCACACACAGTTGTATCTTAAATTATTGACCTAATAAGTATTATTTGTATGAGCTTATTACTAATTTATTAAGTGTTGTTATACATTTTAACTAATAACTCGATCTGAGGAAATATGTTCAAGAAATAATAAATACTTATTTAAAAATATCTTCGAAATTTGTAAACTGAGTAAGCGTATTGAAGAAGAATCAAGTTCAAACTTGATTCTCATCATTGTATATCTATTCTCTTTCCCAACTCTATCAATCTCATCCCATTTCTTTTCATTCCGTCCCTACAGTCCAATGAATCTTTCTTTGAATTATTTAAATTAATTTTAGAAAAAAGCGTGAATTTTTCTGAATAAATTTTCGTATTCAGAGCACAAAAGTATTTATTGCAGTATTAAATAATTTCTCTAAATGCATTGGCATATTCATCTGGAATTTCCACGGAATTTATTCTTGAGAAAAATTAGTGAAATAGAAAAATTTCTGGGAAAACATGACTATATTTAAAAAGAAACATTCTAACTTCTAAATGATAAAAATCAATTTGTTCAAAAGGAAAATTTAGAAAAAAATATAGAAAAGTGTTATTTTTTTTAATATAAAAATCTTTAACGTAATTGAATTACAAACAACTTTTTCTCAGAAAGATATTGGGTAAAGCAAAAATATCTAAAAGATAAGAACATAAATAAATATTCTTTTATATTTTATGTAAAAACCCATTAAAATTTCTTTCATACAGGAGGTAATAGTGATGACACTTCCTTCAAATATGCTTCCTAGATAGAAAAGTGTTTTATTTTTTTATTTCTATACTTAGTAATTTTTTTTTTTGCATTTTATTCTTAAAGTTGGAAAATGTTAAAATGTTTCTATTATTTTTTAGCGCCATTTCACTCCCGTTAAATTTACAAAGCATTTAACAATTATAAAATTATCAATAAAATTATTGACAAGCATTTTTAAATAGAAAAAATTGTTTTCTAAAGAGCTAAACTAAATATATGCTCATCGAAATCATAAATCATCAGTTTAATTAGAATTCGGAAACTGAATTAACTATAAAAATTTGAAAAGGAGCTGATATGTTCAATATACACCTTGATATGATCATATTACTTATATAATTATAAAGAGGTAATAAATAATAGAATATTGCCTGGACAGCAAGTGCATAGATATTCCACTTTTTTCTATTATTAAAAGTTCTCTTTCTTGCTAGACATGAACATGATTTCTATATCAAGTTTTATATCAAACCATTATATTTCAGAAATATGATATTAATTTTTTTCTCTAAGCATTTTGATGTTTTCTTTTAATTCTAAAAATATGAATTAAGTATTTCCTATTCATTGAAACTGGTAAAAACTTAACAGCATGTCTTTTTCTAACTGATATTAGGTTCTAGGAGATATAAGATTTTTATTACTGTAATTAAAAGAGAGTTTTTAAGAGGTGAATGTTCCCCAAAAAACTGAATAATTACGAAGCATAAAATTATTTACTGATATTAAGAAACATGGTAAAATTGTTTAATTTAATTATTTTTAAAACATATTTATCAGTATTTGGGTTAGATAATTATTAAATTTTAAGTAAATTTTAGGACCTTTAATATGTTTAATGCATTTTACGCAAGTAATTTTAACTTTTTTTCATTTTTGTATCTCTTGAAAAAGAAAAATACAATTTAAATTTTATTTCAGTACGTTAAATGGCAGAACAACTGAAAAAATATAACTATGCAAGAGACACAGTTATTGATCATACCCTCAAAGGGCATTTTTTTTACCGAATCCTAAAGGAAAACCGAAAGCGGTCTTCCCTGTTCATCATCCGCATAAAATTGTGGACCTTGGACAAAGCTGGGAGCATCGCAAGAAGTCAGATTTTATTTTTTCACATGAAAGCTACTCTTCCTAGTACACTAATTAATATCTTGTTTTTCATTATTTATAAACCATTGAGGGATAATAGACTCGAAAGATCGATCTTTGACGGGAATATAGTGTTTTTACAGGAATTAGTTTACAATCTTTGGTCATTAATTGCTGACTTGCTAATATACAAAAATTGAGTAGGAACGTTGGACATTTTTTTCTTATTGGCTGGATTTGGTTGAACTTAGAAATATAATTGTAGTCATAAGATCATGTACCAAATTCGTGAAATAATTCGAAATTTGACTTGGATCTATATTAAAGATGATTATATCGGCCAAGCATATTTTATAAGTCTAGTTCATTAAATTTTGTAATTATCGTGTGCACTTGTATTCGGACTGCTTGACAAATAAACCTCCTCTGAATTTATTCCATCTAAAATTTGATAAAAATCTTTAAATGTATTGTTTACTCACCGCCTTTGGCGACCAGCTGGTTTGGCAATCTTACTCCGTTTAAAATTATCAGTTAAATATTTTATGTAACGTCATTGTCAATTAAATACTATATGTTACTTGTCTTTTAATAGCTACTTCATCCAAATAATTTTTAGGTTCAAATTTTTCTAGACATATAATTCATTCATCCATTTATTAAGGACGTATTGCGCTATATTCCTAATTATCTGATCATCTCTTGCGAAATTTCAACTTTAAATTAAAGTGGAAATGATTAAACTGCAAATTGATATAAAGGCATCTTTTAAATATAAGTAAAAGTAAATCATAATGTGTACTACTGAATAATTACAATAATTAATGTATTATTTCAAGAATTAATTAACAAAAATTACTTAGAATCATCATAAAATTCAGGTTTCAGTTTTATTTTCAAAAATATTTAAATAATACGAATAGTATTTTATTTTATTTTGGTTTCTAAACATAATTAAAAAAATTAATAAGTCTAAATTTTATGCAGCTTTTAGTTATAATGAATCATATTCTGCGAAGTATTCCTGACACTTCAACTTTCAAATAAACAAATGAAGGTTTCTATCTTCTGTTATCAAATTTGACCGACTTATGAAGCTTTGAATAGAAATGTTTGTAACATTCAACATTTTCATTATCAGCCCAGTTATTCTTGAGAAATACTGGACATTGATTGGAGAATCGTCTTCAGAATGGTCGATGAAGGGGTTTAAAATTATAATTTTTTATTGAATACTGATATTCAAATATTCATAAATCAATCAGTTTTAGAGACTGAGTTGATTAACGTTTATCTTTTTTTATTTAAAAGCTAAACATTCTTCATTTTTAAAACATATATAGACTCATGTTACTTATTATTTAGTTATTTACTTCATTTAGACCATTTCCATAGATGCATTTCTATTATTAAAGTTTTACAAATTTGCCGTCGAACCTTAAATTGAAAAAAATATATATATTAAACCATGTTTGCTTGAAATAAAGCTGATTTATTTAATTAATAATATTGTAAAAGTAAATTTTTTTCTTTAGATTTTGTTTTTAGAAAAAAAAAACACATATTTATATCATTTCATGCAGACACGCGCTGAGAATAACATTTTTATATCTTTAATTTGCAATATTTATTTATTTTTTAATTTCAATTTTTTTAATCTGATGGCAATAATTTGATAAAAGATAATTTTTCCCTTTCCCTCATAATGTGCTCGTGCAGCTTTAATTTTATTGTTTTGTCCGAAATATACTGTTGAAAAATATAGTTAAAATATTTCTTTAAAATTTCCTAAAAAATAGAACATTAAGCTATATGTTAAAACTCTGATACCATTAGAAAGCTAACGTTTTTATCTTTAATTTGATGTAAATATCATCTTTGATAATATTTTCGGAAGTTATAGTAGGAAATCGTCGAATTTTCGCTTAAATTTCAACTAATTCAAATTCTAATTAAAAATTCGAAAAACGGGTTCCGATATGCGCATTCCGAACCTCCAAGGTATACATGCATAATTTGGTAGTTGTAGGGCCAACGGTCTGGCCTGTAGAGCGCCAACACACATACACACATTGAGCTTTATTATAAGTATAGATATATCAAATTTTATTCGTTTGGATCAAAGCAATTTTAGACCATGATACTGGCAGAGAGAAAAGGTGAAAGGCCAAAGACATTTCTTAGAATCAGTGTGATTTAGAATGAGAGGATTCATTTGTAACGGCATATTATTCTTCCTGTTACGACACGACTGCACGAGCTAACAGACTGAAAAACACAATAATAAATTACTTTTTATCTTTTGTGGTAATTCATTCTATTAATATTTTTGATTGTTAACTGCAATAATAACTTGATTTGTTGTAAATTACGTGGCGGCGCGAGATTTGTTCCGGCGTTGCTGTGGTAACCGTAGAAACTAGAGTCAGCAATATTTAAAAATAATAAAAAAAACTTAATGGAATGGAATTACGAAGTTGTGTTTTGAAATACAAGTTTAAATATTAATTAATTCTTCAAAACAGTAACGTCCATGAATTCATTAAAATCTCAAATTCAGATTTCTTGAAGATTAAAGAAGTTTCTCATTGCTCAATTTACATCCGTTAAAGGCAAAGAATGGAGCTTTAGCTGATGAAACAAGAAATTGTAATAATTTTAGCGTGTGAAAAATGTGTTTTAATGTATTTAAATCAGTTTAGAAAAAGTAAACATATATAAATTTATATAGATCTTTTTTTATTCCATCTGACTCTCTTTATTATTTCTATGACTCTTTTGTGACATTTTCGTGCTGTTCATAGATGAATACTGATTCAACCTTTATTACTCTAATCATAATAATTTTTATATAAATTCTTTACGAAAAGGTAAAAGATGATATAGTTTAATAATTTAAATATTACCTGATTTGCAATCTCCGGTGATGTGGAATGTTGAGCAATGAGAACAAGCGCCAATCCCACGGCTCCCCTGAGACCTCCCCATACAAGGACAAACCCATAGTCGAATGTAAAACCGTAGCCAATTGATTTCAAAATAGGACTCAAAACAGCAATCATTACACCCCTGAAAGAAGTATCATATCTAGTAATGTAAAGGTCAAGGAATAATTAAAAAAATTGAATGATTTGAAAATTAATAAAGATAGAATTCGTAAATAAACAGCAACATCAAACCAATAAATCAAGATAATCATCGACAACAAATTATGAATCCATGAATAGAAGTATAGGTGCTTACTGTTAATGATATCTTATACATTTTCATCGAAAACTTATCAAAATTATAAAGCTGTGATAAAATGTTTTTACATAAATATCATCATCAGCAAAATAAATCATTATAATTAACAGCAAATTACCAATAAATTGATTAGAATATTGTTGCCATTTTGAGCAATCATATTTTCGTAAACAAACATCAATTACTGTTAGTGCTTACTATTAATGATTTCATTTGCCAGTTAATTGAAAACTATTAAAATTAAAAAGATGTAACAAATTGTTCGTAAACATATATCATCATCAACATAATAAATTGTCATAATCAAATTGCCAATCTATAAATAAGAATATGGATGTTCACTTTCGGTTGAGCAGGAAATTTTAATGGAGTTATTTATTAATTTTTTTCCCTTCAGAGAAATTTATAACTTTATTCCAAGTAAACTTCTATGATAAATTTTTGGATTAATTTTACCTGAAAAACGTGACAGCAGCGTAGGTGGCAATGATGAATCCAACATCCCCAAAATCTATGACACTCCGAGATGCTATTATAATGCCGACAATGGTGAATATCAACGTGTTTGCCCAAAAGCTTAGAGTTTCCCAGAATCTGAAATATGAGAATTCACATATTAGTATTCATACATTATTAAATCTTAGGTATTTAATAGGCACTTAATTAAGTACTAATCTATGTGTTTGGAAACGGGTGACATTACAACTGGTCGGAATGCCAATAACCATGTGACAGAAAAGGAGAATCATTACAATATTAATTTTGGGGAGAGTGAAAACAGATTACTTATTACAAATTATTTTTTCATTGTTTTTTCTTCTTTTTACTAGGTTCCAGTAGATTAGTTACCACTGAATGCTACCGAAAACCAAATTTGGAATGGCTACTTTAAATACAATGTTCAAGGAATAATTTGATTTAAAGCCTGTGTTTGTTGAATTATCCTAACTTGGAATAAAATGATTATTATAATTCTTTAAGTGAATGTATATGACTACAAGGACCTAAAAAATCTATCATTACGACCCTTTATGCATAATTAGCAAAAGCAGTGAGAAAAATTTAATGCACTTTTAAAAATACGTTTGAAGGATTTGATCAAAATTTGATGCAAATGAACGCTTTTGGTGTGATGGCAACATATCGAAATTACACCATTCTAAGTTCCATTTTTTTCGTTACTACATTTACGTGAACATGACAGAGAATGATTTTTCCAAGCCAGAATAATGTGGAAATGCATCTGAATTTCGAAATAATAGGAAAAGAAAATATGAAACTCAACTTAGTCAGTCCATTTGTAAAAAAAATGCATTTCTGTAAACAAATGCATTAATACTCACTGATGAATAGTGCTCGTTTCTTCAGTTTCATAATTGATGCTGCTTTTGTATGAAGCAACGCTGACTCCCAAAACGACCACCGAGAGAACGCCAGAAACACCGAGAGTGACTTCACTTGTGTAGTAAGTCAAGTAGGCAATGCAGAAGGTGAAAGTGACTTCGATATCAGTATCCAGTTCTATTCTTTTGAGTAGTATTACAGTGCCCTTAGAGATAATGTATGCTACTGCTATGGATACTCCACAGTCATAGAGAAATGTAGAAACGATTCTTCCTACTACAGAAGAGAAGAGGATAAACTAAGATTTTAATGTTATTTTCAGAAAGTGTTTCCTTGAAATGACATTAATTCGAGTAACAGCATTCGAATAATACATTCGAACAAGCCATTTAGCATTTTTATAAGCAATGTTACTAATTTTTCTGACATTTTTAAGATGTTAAATAATTGTAGGTTCTTACTTATTACAGAGTATATCTTAAGAATAGTAAGAATAATCCCTCGCATTCGTGGAGATATTTGAGAATAATGCCTCATATTCGTAGGAATACTTGAGAATAATGCCTCATATTCGTGGAGATGCTTTAAAAATAAAGCCTCACATTCATAGCATAATTTGATTGCTCATCATTTTCTTAAAAAATCTTTAAACAGAATTCTGCTCACAGTTATGATATTTTTATAACGTTGTTAAACCGAAAATTTTATGTCCAGTTGTTTGAGAATAACAATTATCTAGCTATTTAAGCTGAAGAAATATAAACGATTAAAAAAAACTTACACTTTAAAAGAAGTGATTTTAATCTTAAGTTCCAATTATTTATTTAAAACAGTATTTTTATTCACAGTTTCTTATGGACATCTATAAATCTGAAATCAAATTTCACGAATAAAATAATAAAAGGCCTAAGAAATTTCATAATGTTCGAATATTTATTTGATTTCATAATGTTTACTTGAGAGATTGCTATTGTCTAGGATCAATGACTATATTTAAACATGTTTTCTACTTGTAAGCCAGTGGAAGTGTTTTCCCAAAAAACGTTCTCTTATACTCTTTAATACTTTTTTCATGCCAGAGATTGCTTTATATGATATTAGGGAATAATATTAACTCTTGACTTAATTAAGCATTTTTACTGAATCTACCAAGTCCTCCTTCGTAATTTTTTTTGGCGAATAATCACTGACATATCATTTAAGATATATAAAATACATTTTTTGTTTTAGACAGGTTTCTCTCAACCGATTAAAACAAAGCTTTGACTCAAAACTGCACTTGTAGTCACAAATTCTGATGCCAAATTTGAAATATTTAAGTTATTGCAATTTTGAATTATAGCTGTTACTTATTTCTGAAAGTACAGACTGACAGACCGTGGTTGAATTTGACTCAGAATTTGGTGGATGTCTACACTGTAGATATTAAATATTCGTACCAAATTTTGTCCATCGTTTGGCTGTTTCGTTTTGGCAATTATCTAGTAAATTTATATTTGGTCAAACTTTTTTACTCGACATTTGACAGAAATCTGCAAATTTGGTGTAAAGACCACATTTCAATCATATAGCTAAAGTATTTTTGAGTTATCTTTGCTACAGATAGACGAACAATTTTTTAAAAATTTGTTTTTCGAACTCATGGAGGTCTAAAGCGTGGAAATTCGTCAAAATCTTGAGTTAAACTTTTTTTGACAATTACTGTAGTTTTTTTGTACTACATATAGAAGAAAGTAATAAGGACATGCCCCTTTCAAAATTTCTGAGACACACGATAAGAAAAATATTTCAAACTATTTTCTCTTCTTTTAGGCTAGATAAGCGCTTGGAATAAAATCATAAAACCCTTGTTTATTTTGATATAATTTGTTGTAAAAGTACATGAAGTATTCACAATCTTTAAATTACATACAAGAGTCTTGTGGTTAGTGTAAAATACTTACCAGAAAACTCCCCACCTTCATACACTTTTATCAAAGAGTCAAACAAAACGATAGCGGTTCCATCATTCAGCAAGGATTCTCCTTCAATGAGCGTGGTCAGACTGGAAGAAATACCTTCGGGAGAAAGATGAAAAGAAACTCAGGGTTATTAATGTTAAAGGAAAAGCAATTGATAGTAATGGATATTAAAAATAGAATACAAATAAAAGATAAAACAATTTCCTTAGATAGAATATTCAATACATATTTTTTATGCTATTTAAAATTTTTAAGTGCGGTCTTCTATAGCAAAAAAAAGTTGTATGTAAGCTCAGTATAGCAATTATACTTTTCCAAGCTTACATATTAAATTGTTAATAGAACTTTTCAGCTGAAAAGCCAAAAATTGATTTGCCAATCTCTGGGTCATCATACAAATAGGATGAAAATAATATGACACAATAACGTCTATCATCTTTTATTTAATGCAAGAAAGATATATGTGCAGGAATGCTGAGAGTAAAACGATTACAAAGTCATTTGTCTGATTGCGATTTCTAAACTTTTTACTGCACGAAATATGAAAAAAAGAGTCATCTGCAAACTGTATAATTCGTGTTAATATTTTCGCCGGAAACTAGACGGTAACAAGCAATTTATGCAGAGAAACACTTGTTCTTTGGAAGCAATAACAGTACAATACGCAGTAATGAAAATAAGTTTAAAATTCATTACAGACACTAGAAAAATAAATCAAGACCAACTCTTAGGCCATTAAGTGAAACGAAAGAAAATAATCGACACATAAGGAGATCCTTTTTCTCTTTCTGGTCTCTGGTCTCCCTTCTTATTTGTAAAGTGTTTTACAGCTCATTGGGGCCGCAGGCCCCACCATCTGTAAATCTTGTGATGTAGGACTTTAGTGAAAATGGAACTGACCTTATTTGTTTAATGTGTGCATCATAAAATGATTTGAATCATGGAAATGAGATTAACTGGTACTGAGTAAATAAAGAAATAAATAAATAAGAAAGTAAAAAAAAGTGTGATGAAGAGTACTTAGGAGGAATTAAGGGGCAAGTGAACAGCTTGGTCTGCGTTTATTTGAATTTTCGTAGTGATCATAAATTGGGAGATTTTGCAAGGTGGAATTATCAATATGAATAATATTACCATAGAAGTTTTGTGCAAGTTTGATCATGAATTGTTTTATAGGTGAGATGCTGAGGGCTTTGAGAATATCTTCATTTCTATGAAACCATCTAGCTTTTGCATTCATACGAACAATTTTGTTCTCAAGGCTAGTCTCCCTTTCGGAAAGAAAAATTCCTTTTTATATCTAATCGTCTCCGATGTTATGAGAAATAAGCAACAAGCACGTTGCAATGACGTCAGACACGGTTAGCCATTAATACAGATAAATCTGCATGATTGCAAATATTGCCAACAAATATAGCATCAGTGAACTGGAATAAATTATACATTTTCATTTCTAGCCGGATCACTTGGAGATTCGTTAAAAATCTAGAACCCTTATAGTAAGATATAAAAGATTTTTACA
>JAPMOQ010026260.1:474583-505426 GCA_026543055.1 Argiope trifasciata | reverse complement strand
TGTGTGTGTGTGTGTGTGTGTGTGTGTGTGTGTGTGTGTGTGTGTGTGTTGGCGCTCTACAGGCCAGACCGTTGGACCTACAGCTACCAAATTTGGTATATGTATACCTTGGAGGTCGGGAATGTGCACCTCGGAGCCCTTTTTTCGAATTTGAATTAATTAAAATTTAAGCGAAATTCCGACGTTTTTCCGCTATAATTTCCAAAACTACTATCGCACAAACATGATTTTTACATCCATTTAAAGATTAAAAAATTAGCTTTCTAATGTTATCAGTGTTTTAATGTATAACTTAAGCCTCTATTTTTAACGAATTTTTAAAGAAATATTTTAACTATGTTTTTTTGATCACGTGACCGGATAAAAGAAAAGAAAACAATGACGGAAGTTCAAATAATAATAAAAAAAACTGTCATCGTAAATCAAGTCTAAAGAAATGATACTTTCAGCACGGGACTGGATAAAATAACATAAATATAAAAAGTGATACTTTCTAAAAAAATAAATGCAAGGCAAAGGATTCTATAATCGTTATCAATATCTAAATGATTAATTCAATAAATCTTCTTTATTTACGGTAAACCTGATTGAATTTAGACAGGATGTGCATTGAACTCCCGACCTAATGGCATATTTCTATAATCGTTTGCAATATCTGTATCATTAATTTAATAATTTTTTTTCGCTTTTTCGATTTCTTTCAAAAATATATATTTAATATTTTGGCAACATCACCGAAAAATACATCTATACTTATAATAAAACTCAATGAGTGTGTGTGTGTGTGCGTGTGTGTTGGCGCTCTACAGGCCAGACCGTTGGACCTACAGCTACCAAATTTGGTACATTTATACCTTGGACGTCCGGAAAATGTGCACCTCGGAGCCCTTTTTTCGAATTTTTAATTAGAATTTGAATTAATTAAAATTTAAGCGAAATTTCGACGTTTTTCCGCTATAACTTCCGAAAATATGATCGCATAAACATGATTTTTACATCAATTTAAAGATTAAAAAATTAGCCTTCTAATGGTATCAGTGTTTTAATGTATAACTTAAGCTTCTATTTTTAACGAATTTTTAAAGAAATAGTTTAACGTGTTTTTTTTTATCACGTGACTGGATAAAAATGAAAGAAATCAATAACGGAAGTTCAAAAAAAAAACTATCATCGTAAATCAAATCTAAAGAAATACAACTTTCAGCACGTGACTGGATAAAATAAAAGAAATATAAAATGTGATATTTTCTTTAAAAAATAAATGCAAAGCAAAGGTTTCTACAATCGTTTGCAATATCTATATCATTAACTCAATAAATCTTCTTTATTTACGGTAAACCTTATTGAATTTAGACACGATACGCATTGAAATCCAGACTTATTGGCATATTTATGTAATCGTTTGCAATATCTGTATCATTAAATCAATACTTTTTCCCTTTCTCGCTTTCTTTAAAAAATATTTAATGTTTTGGCAACATCAACGAAAATAACATTTTTAATATTTTGGAAGCATAACTGATAGTTGAAACTGACTGATTTATAAAATTAAAGAATATTATTAGGAAAAGGTGTACTTTTAGAACTTTCCGTCCATCATCTTAAAGAAAATATTAATTTCAGGCCAATCAATGCCCGGAATTACTTCAAGGCTAATGAATATGTGATTTAATTGAAAATTTTAGAACGCTTTACTCATGGCGAACCAGCTGGTCGCCAAAGGCGGCTAGTATATCATAAAAATAGCTACTAAATCATGAGAATATTGCTAAAAATACTCTTAAGCTTAAAATAATAATAAAATTGGACAAAACAGATGTAGAGGAATAAAAGTAATGTCACTGGAAACTTAAATTTATTACTTTTAAAATGATCTAAAACGTCGTTGTGCAATGGTATATTACAAGATTAATTTAAAAATTTAAAATTTCAATTAATTTTCAATTAAGTCAAAACCTAAAAATGTCATAAATGTTTATTTTTTTATTTATATATATATTTTTTCATCTCCCAATCTACTACACTATTTTGAAAGTCTGACATATCATCCGGTGACATACATTTTTCACCTAAAATTTGTCTTTAGCTTCAATTTTCTCAAAACTTTTTCATCAAAATTTTCCACCATTAACATGATATCTCAAAAACTAAGAGAGGTATTTGCGTAAAAATTTCAGCGTGAGTTTTAAATAATAAGGGCAATGAAATGAACCGAAAGTGTTATTCTTGGTTAAAAACTATTTCATTTATGGGTGTTTTTAGAAGAATTAAGTTGCAAATTTATGGTAAAAATAAATATATGCACATATTTTTACCCATAACTTCTTTGCATCACAAAAATTTTCTTAGTTTGTCGTTCATTTCATTCATCATTATATCATCATCATTACCTGCAAAGAAAAATAGGATTGCTGCATCACAATTTTGTGTAAATTGTAAGCCTATTTTTTTTAATTTCATTAAAATTTACTGTACATTTTCCCATTTCTCAAAATATATTATATTTTCAAATAATTGTTTTTGTATTTTATAATTAACAATAAATCTAAAAAATCCCAAATAGTTTCTAAAAAATCCAATTTTTTTAAATTTTTCTTTCCAAAATAGTCGAATACCTTAATTTACTAAGTACTTTACGAAGGATTTATATCGTTGAAATAATAACTGATAAAGCATTGTAAAAAATGTATTATTTGGCACATAAAAGCTCAAAAAATATGGATTAAAGAAGGAAGAATCCAGTAATAAGTATTCAAGTATTAAGACAGTTAAACATGGGAGCAGTAGCAGGAGTTGGTAATTTAGAATCTGTCGAATCCGCAATGAATAAAAGGAAATAATTAAATTTAAAAAAAATGTTGTCCACAATGTTAAAAATTTTGAATTGTCACGAAGCTGCATTTTCCAGTATAATAACGATACCAGCACACATTAAAAATTGTAAAAAAATAATAACTCTATCAAGTTGCGAAGAATTTTGGCCATCCTCTACCATCACTAGATTTAAACCCCATTGAAAATTTATTGGTATAGTTCTAGAAAAATGTACACCAAAGAACAATCTGTAAGGAGAAAGATTTGAAACAAATTGTCATAGAAGAACAGCAAAAAAAAAAAAAAATCCCTCATGAATTAGCCAAAAAATTGGTCACATCTGTGCCTAGATCAGTGATTCCCAAAGTGGTCTATATCGACCCCTAGGGGTCTATGACAACCTGCAAGGGGTCTACGTCAGCGAAAAAAAAATTTGAGGGTCCATGAAATGAAAATGGGGATCCACGATAGTAAATCTCAACACATACACTGATAGTAGTTTAGCGCTGTTACTAATCTCTTAACGAATAAAAGAAACAGACTGGACATCATCAGCCGAGGAGATTTAAGATTAACCCTTACAAAATTGACGCCAAATGTTGATAATTTATTGTTAAAGCATCAGGCTCATCCTTCTCATTAAAAATATTGATTTTTTGCTTATGTCAGTTTATTTTATGTTTATTTCATGTTACATAGATTTTACATAACAGATACGAAATTTTATTTTGAGTAGTATAAATTTAAATTCAATTAATAAATGTATAAATTAACATGTGTTTTTACTTTAAGGTTTTAACAGTAAACTTCACTACAGTTAGAAATTTACAGGAAATCAATATCAGGTAAGTAGGGGGTCTATTCAATAAGGAAAAACATCGCAAGGGGTCTACGACACAAAAAAGTTTGGGAAACTCTGGCCTAGATGATTAAAGGCAATGATAAAATCTAAAGTAATGTAGAAAAAAAGCATTAATATCACTTTCATTGTTTTTGCTCATATCAGTATTATCTGTTTACTTTTTTGTCGCATGAAATCTGATGTTCTTCTGTTTGATTTAATTATTTCTTTTTGCATTTTGATTTAATTAAACGTTTGTAAGTTGTTGCATTCTACATGAAAAAGTTAATAAATGCATATATCTACTTTATAAACCAATAATATATTTGAAATAAAATATTTTCTATGTCAATGATATGAAGAGCATCAACTTTTTTTTAATTCTCAATGCATATTATTCATCATCAATAGCGGAAACTTGCAAGTAGTCAAAATCTCTTTCCAATTATTAGCTAATAACACCTAAAAATGGGAATTAAAATTCTTTGAAAACATAAAATTATACAAAAAATATTTAATAAATCCCTCCCTAAACTTCACCGCTTTAAAGTACAAGAAAATCTAATGTAAAAAAGTCGTGATCATCATAGATAATACGAACCTCCTGATGTGCTTAACACAGTGGGTGCTTTAATATTAATCTTTTCTCCAAAAAAAGCAAGAGCCCGAAACTTACTCTAAGGATGTTAAGTCAAAATTCCCAAGGTACCTGAAACCGCCTCATTGGAAATAAGAGGGTTTAAGTATAGAGTTCAGGATTTAAAGTCTTGCCGAATAATTCTAATTATCGTATTTGAACAATAATTTTTCTATAATTTCTCATTTAAAAATCCATTGTGATTTCAAATATTTTTCGAAAACCTAAACATTTGCGATAAACTCTGGTTTAAAAAGAATTCGTGCTTTCAGGAGGGATTTAAAAGGAAAGGCTGAACCCGATTCTTTAATCAGAATGACTGGATTGTGCTCATGAAAATTCTTCTTGGTGAAATACTATTGCTGTTCGACATTCGGTGCTAATAGGGTTTAATATCAGAATTTGATTCCTTTTGAGTTTGTTTGCAATTTTCGAGACAGCTGAGATATTGTCTATATTGCCAATATATTGCGTAGACAAGGAATTTTCTACTAACTGACTTCTTACTGGCATATTGTTAATAGGTAATAAGGTAAGAATATTTTTGATAGCTGAAGGATGTTTGGCAATTATAGTCAACTTTTTACTTTTTGTTGTATAATGATGTTCTTTTTTTAAATAAGATAGTTAAAAGTGTGTCGGAGCTCTTTAGGTTCGTAATTAGATACTCACCAGTTCTTGTACCTTTGGCAAATATAACATTTCTAGTCCCATAGGAAAACACCATTTCTGCTTTCTCCACATCCCTAAGATTATTTTTTTAAATACATTGTCTTTCTTTGAGGTCTTTAATGATCGCAAAATATCTTTTTCCAAATTTTCCTGGCATCTTTTGATCATGACAGTTTTAACTGTTCGGCTTGGGTAGTTCTGAAAAATAAAAACAAACTAACTTTAATTCCGAACTAGAAGTGGGGGAAATGAAAGTCCCAAGAGAGATACTGCCTTAAGAATCTTGGGGAAAACGAAACAAAAAAAAACGCACTTCATATTATGTATATTACTTATAAGAGAAAATGCTTAGAAGCAACCCCAAAAATCCATAGACATGTAAACAAATGAGCGAACAACGAACGAATCTTGAGAATGTCGCTTTCGAATAATTTTGGGAGAAAAAAAATCTCAATAAGAGAACGGACAATAATACTGTGCAATAAAATTAGATCCGAATTAAAATCGTCGGTTACCAAAATTCTTTCTCTCCCCATAATAGGAGTACATTAGAATGCCGAGGACATTTTTTGGATTTAAAATAATTTAAATATAGTCTCTGTGAAGAAAAAACTTGTTTGAAATTTTTCCGAAGGAACACCTTCTTTTTGTCTAAAGTTGCAGGACATATTTTTTCAGCAATAAGTATTCTGATTGAACAAATTCAATACAAGAATATTAGTTCATCAAAAATTTTTGATCAGAAAAATAAATAATTTCATGGGTATTTATATCCACCTTTCGTGGTTGAAAAGAAAATTTTCAAATTCATTCAACAATGAAAAAGGGAGAAATCTAAAGAGCGCTCAGTAACACGCTACAATGCCAATGAATCAGAACTTATCAAAATGAATCAGTCATCATTCGCTAACTTCCGGTATAACTAATCGCCACTGTAACTGCAAGAAAAACAAACAAAAACAAGATTTAGCAAGCAGACGTGCAGTGTTTACTGACAGTTTTTGTCACTTATTTATATTAGATCATTCTAATAATGGAATGGAGATTCCACGCCTTTGATTATAAATAATAAGTGCATATACTTGAGTTTGAAATTTGTGGTATTTGTTATCTCTTAAATTTCAAAAAATGGCGACTTTACTTTCTCAGTTAGGTGTAGGAGGAAACCCATTTACTACAGCAGTTGGACAGAGAATAGGTAGTTGTGAAACAGTATCTGGATTTTTTTCAATAATTCGACCTTTTAATGAATTTTAAGACTCAAAATTAAGTTTATTGAAGTGCAATTTTGTAATGAGATTTCAAGATTTTAATTTTTAAAGTATTTTAAATTACACTCACACACATATATATATGCATACATATAATCTATTATTTTGTAGCTTTGTCTGTAAATTACAAATCAAATGTGTCTTTCAATAAATTTATTTCGTTTTTATTTATCGGAAGTTATTGTGGCATACAGTTTATTCAAAATATACTAAGAAAATTACATCATTGATAATCATGAATATACCTATGAGTATTTTCATAACTTGATATAATTACTTTAACTCCATACACGTCTGTATATGCAAAACATGCAAAAATTTTATTTTGAATTTGGTATTTTACTTATTACAATTTATCTTATTCTTTTCATGTATATGTTGACTGTTAATCTATTCACTTTTATAGTGCATGTATTTTAATTCATCTTTAAAGGAAATAGTTTTGGTTTAAAATTTCTGTCTATTGTAATACATGTGGATTGCCTCCGTATTTGTTTTTTATCTACTTACTAAATTTATTTATGTATTCTAACAGAACAGGCAACAGATGGATCTTTAGCATCTGAAAATTGGGCTCTAAATATGGAAATTTGTGATGTTATTAATGAAACAGATGAAGGGTATGTTTTGTTATAATAAATATTTTAAATTTTTCTGTAATGTTTCCTTTCTCTATTTTTTAACAATCGAAATGTTTGAATACTTTTAATTTAAATAAATGAAGCATTTCTTTTTTTCAGACCTAAAGATGCCTTAAGAGCTATCAGAAAAAGATTATTACAGAATGCTGGAAAGAATTACACTGTTGTTATGTTTACTTTAACTGTATGTACCTTCATTTGATTTTTTTTAAATATAATTATTTAGTACATATTGTTACCTTCTATGTGTTTATGATTGTTTTTAAATATTTCATCAATTCTATTAAATTCAAAAGTTGTTGTTTAAAACATACTAAAGTTATCTATTTAGTTTTGCTTACCTACCTAGCCACCAATAAGAACAAATAGTAAATGTTTTACTTATTTATATAATATGAAATACTACTTTAATTAATTAATATAATGTTAAATAATATTTTTAAATACTAAAAGATAAATTTATATTTAGACAAGACATACTTTTTCTGCCTTTGTAACTGAAATTTTGACTTTTACATATTTTTGTATATGTATACAAAAATCAGTGATCTTTATAAAGAAATATATAATTATTTTGATTATACCTGTAACAAATTTTTTTTTATATTTCTTTTAACATTCTGAGAATCTTCTTGTAAAAAATCATTTGAGCCTCTATTTAATGTTATGATTGTCAAATTGTATGAAATAATGTATTCTGTCTACTTTCCAAAAATTGTATATTTGAATTGATGCTATTCGTTTTAGATCAACTACCAAATTTATGCTAATATTTTTATCTTCATCAATACAATAGCCATATCTGGATCTCCCTTTTTTGATAGGAAATTCTCACGAAAGAAATAAAAATAAAACTAGCATAAATAATTTCAAATTCTGATTTCTCTTACTTAATTTTTTAAAAATATTCTCTTCTAATGGCTCTTTAAAGAAAATCTACATATTTACTTTTGTAAATATAATAAATTAAAATAATCAGTCAAAATTTTGTTTCTTAGGTTTGTCTTTTGAATAATGTCCAGATTTAAAGTAATGATTGCAAGTATACAGTAAGAAATTTTACTGCATAATTTTAAGTGTGGACAATATTTAAATTATATTTAGATCTGTAGTAAATTTTTTAAATACATTTTAACTGGGCACAAAAACGTAGATTTTTTAAAAAATTATTTTGTTTTTTATTGTTTTTTAAAAATTATTTTGCTTTTCTATTTTTAAGTCAAATCATTATTCTAAATAATATGGAATAAAAAAAATGTAATTTTCAAATCTGCAGTGTGTTTTGCTAAAATTAAAACATTATATTTATCAATTAACTGATGACCAAATTATAATAAAACATTCAATTTTACCAAGAATATTAGTTCTAAGTTATGAATTCTATCACAAGGGAAAATGAGTTAAAAAGTTAATAAAATTCTATGTATGTAAACATGAATAAATTCAAGTGAAATAAGAAAATATAAACTTATTTTAAATACTGAAATTGCATTAAGATTGCAGTATCATTATGTTTTTAACATACTAAATTAATAATAATTCATACAACTTGCTTGAAAAAATATTTAAAATAATGTTTCTTTAAATTCATGTATTTTATAATATAAAGGAGGTTAAGGATATAAAGATAATTATTTTCATATTTACTTTTTGTGGATATGTAGGTTCTTGAAACATGTGTAAAGAACTGTGGGAAGCGATTTCAACTTCTTGCAACTCAGAAGGATTTTGTTCAGGATTTAGTGAAATTAATTGGACCAAAAAATGATCCACCAACTGCTGTTCAAGAGAAAGTACTTAGCTTAATTCAAGTAAGCTCACAGATAATTTAAAGTATATTGTTTGGCCTTGTACTATAGCTTTGTGGTGGAGTCAAAGCATTTTCATTTTTGTTTGTATTTATCTTTCCCTTTTTGAAATAGTAATAATAGATTTCCATTTTAAATTATATGACTATTATGTAAGATCAAAGAATATGAAAAAAAATAAGATGTTCTTAATGTCCTTTCATTTGTATGTATTTGAATTAATATCCAATTTTAAAACATTTAAAGCAATAAATTTGATTAATAATCCCTTTTTAAAGATAACACCTATAAGACTTCTCGTTTTTAAAGATTTTAAAAGAAAGGTAGAAGTTCATTGAGAATTACTAGAATATAGCATACTTTTCCATTACCCGAGTGCAAATGTCGCCAATGTGAATGTAGTGCTAGTCAAGTTACTCAACAAAATGTATGATAGAACAAATAGAGTGCATGGTGCTAAAATCGGCGTGATTCTACATTATTTGGCGATTTCTCGCTGTGCCTGGCTAATAGAAAAATACTGAATATAGCTTATATTTCAGGTATCAATGTGCTGATTAGATGCTTATAATTTTTTCACATTTTCATTGTGTAAACTTTTTTTTTAAATTTAGTATGTTCAATCTTTAAATACCTTATTTGTTAAAAAATATTTTTAAGGTTGCTTTTGCTTTTTATTTGTTTGGTTTTCATTTTATATCTTGCATTCTATAATGAGCATTTCATCTCTAATGAAAATTTTCTTCAAATAAATAATGCTTTCATACAAAAAAAAAATAATTGATTCTGTGTATTGAAATGCATTATACGGAGTTTATTTTCAATTACATTTTTATATAAGCTTACAAAATAATTTACTTTAATGCATCTTGTAATATAGTAGAGAAAAAGAATAAAATATAATTGTAAATAAACTCAAATGTAATAAATAAAATTATGTTTACCAGCTGTAATAATGGAAATTGAAAAAATTGTGATTAGTATTTCTCCTTTTATGGTTAAATATTTCTGAGTAATTATAAGAATATTTTTCTTCATATCAAGTGATAAATGTCTTTCTTTCTTTTTTAATCTTTCTTTATTGAAAATGAATCAGTCTTGAAAATATTCCTATAAAAAACAAATGTTTTTTCTGAAATATTCATATAAAAATGTAATGATTTTTTGTTGACATTTTGTTTTATCTCTTTCATTTAAAACATACTAGTTAATATTTCATTTCCTATTGTTTTAATATTGTAATTTTTAAGTAATTACTAATAATAAAACCATGTCTGTTTTTTAAAAATTTTGTTCCTTGTTATTAGTGATTCATTATTTATCTTTGTATAAATATTTTGTTTAATGTGACTATAAATTTCTATTGATTGTCGCCATTTTAAATTTCAGAGCTGGGCTGAGACTTTTCGTTCAAATCCAGAAATGCAAGGAGTTGTGCAAGTGTACAATGATTTGAAACAAAAGGGAATTGAGTTTCCACCTTCTGATCTAGAAACTATGGCACCAATTATCACACCTTCTAGAGTAAGAAAATTTTTGCTTGATTAACTTACTAATGAAATAAAGCTTGCATTCTATACAAAATTAATTTTTTAAATCAAAATAATGAGCTATTATATTTGTGATTAATATTAAGTATTATTCTTTAATGTCCAATATATAATTTTTGATTATATATTATTTGTGAGCAATTCCAAAAAACTCATAAAATAGTCCTTATTTATAATTAAATTTTAATATTTTGTCTTTCTGTAATATTTTTAGAATTTTATGATCCAATAAAAAGCTAATGCACATAAATGTCATCAATAGCAATATTGTCTTTATAATTATTTGTTACCTCATTATTTTAGAGTGTCCCTGTGCAACCACCTACTCAGCATCCAATTCATGAGCCTTTACCTCAGGTAAATTTTTATTCTATCATAATCATCCTCTAAGTTGTTAGGAGGATCGTGTTACATTTTGAAGTGTTATTAACCCTTTAACTGTCTTGCTCGAATACAATACGTGCATTGATTTATCAAATTTTGATAGTAGTAAGCAAAATATGAATCATTCATAACAATTATAATTCTATATTTAAATTTCTTTAAATACATATATAAGTCAAGTATTCAATGGATTTCCATTTAAATTAAAATAAGAAAATATTTCCAAAACAGAGCGTGCCATTTTATTAGATAGTACAGAAAATAAAACAGTTAAAGGGTTAATAAAAAACCAGAAAATTATATAATTTAAATATTCTATTGATATTCACTTTTTTAATGCTGGGGCCTTCTTTCTTGCTTTATTTTCATCATTGGATTTATATTCGTTATAGGATCAGCTTTCAGGGTTGAAATTTTTTTAAACTGTGATATGTCAATGTTTTGATCAGATTCTGACGGATAAAGAATCTTTATAAAAAGAAGCTTTTTTCAATATCTAATGTGTATTTTTGATAGATACTTATCTTCATTTTAGCTAATGGCTCCTTGCTATTTTAAAAATTTATCTCATTATTTTTATGTGAATTATTATGGAATGGCATATTATACTTTGTCAACAGCTTTTTTCTTCAGATCTACAGATGTAGCAGATATAATAATCAAACTACATTTAAGTTCTTGAAAAATTATGTGATGCAAAAAGAACTTTGAAATTATACAAATGTGAATTTGCCTTGATAAAAACAAAATACTTAAGATTTATCGTGAATTTCAAAATATATCTTGATCCAAGAAAACTTGTTGCCAAATCTCAATATCTCATTTAAGAAATGAACACCATTTATTTCTGAAACTGATTATTAATTATATACTGATTTTTACTATTTTATCGATAGATGTGTTATAATTTCTGTTCCACTTATGCATTTATTGAAGAATAATTAACTATTCATTCGGGTTATAAAATATTAAGAAATATTTGAAAAATTAAAATTATTTGATATTAGTACATAAGTACACATCTGATTTTATTTGACCCTCATAGTGAAACTGGCTTCATACTGATGCAAATTCTGCAGGTTTAATCATAATTTTTCTCCAAAAAGATAATATTTTTCATCTAGTTTACTGCATTAAATGGTGTACTATTAACCCTGATGAAGAAAATTATCATTTCAAATTATTAGAATTCTTATTGATGGTTTAATCAGCAGCCTTCAGTTTTTGCCTCATTGTTTCAATTTGTTTTGTTTGTCTTACTAATAGATAGCACTTGCTGTTATTTATTTAAACAATTAAAAGATTATAAAGCTGTAAATATCAAGTTGAGTGGAGCAATTGAGTACATTTAATTACTTTTGTAAACAATAGATATAGCTAATATCAATGTGCTTATATTGTGACATATTATACCAAACACAGAATATCAATGGCGAGTACTTTGTTGCACATTTCCATCTGTTTTTTTTTTAATAGTAATTTCAAAATTAAGAGAGATAATTGTAGTTTCCCTAAATAACAGAGTATGCTCAAATAATACATCACATTTTTTTTTGTGTTTTTTTTTTTTTTTTCTAAAAAGCTGGCAGAAAAATTTGATAAATTTAAATCCTATACTGCTAGATAAATAGCCTTATGATATTCCTGAAACTTATACTCTCTGTTCAAGCCACAAATTCTTGTATTTGTGTACAATTTGACAAGATTTTACATACCTGTACATTTGTGCACTTGTACCAGTTATCAAAATATTTTTACAATACTTGAAGAGTTCTTTAATGATGAGTTACAGTAGTAACAAATCATGGTAATGGCTTCACATCAGAGCAATTTAAAGAACATTAAAGCAATTTTGTATAAAGTATGCATTTAGTTGCAAGTAAAAACCAGCCACTTGTAATCAGATTAAGCAAATACTTAGTATTCTTAAAGCTTTATTATTAAATGTTTGAAGTCATACAGCAACTGATAATAAGGGAAATAAGTCTAAAGGAAAAGAAATACACAAACTTAAAGTTGGTTTAAACCTACCAAGAATAATGTTCCTCGATAACTGTTTCCTACATTTGATGAATATATATCTCCTTAGGCCATTAAGTGAGCAAAACGGTAGAAAATGTCCTCAGCATTTAATATAAAATGAAAAAATCTATTGATAGAAGTTGTACTGCTCGTAATTACAGTATTGGTGATGTTGCCACTACAAGATGATTGCCGGTATCTGCTGAAAATCCTTTAAAAACTCAAGCTAGATATAGTTGACCCCCTTGCTTGCATGAAAGTACTTTCATCAGATGTATATAAAGTTACAAATTTCAGAAAAGCAAGATGAGGGAATTCCAGACATTATTATACAAGAACTGTTCATACTTTAGAAATGGGATTATTTCACACAATTAGTGATGACAGAGTAAACAACAAAAATGATTAAATTCTTTACTTTAAAAACTAATATGGGTGCTACGGATGACTATGAACTCAAGGAGCAAGATAATGGCAACAAACTTACAAATCTCCATAGAATAAAAAGAATTCTCTAAAAAGGAAAATATGTTTAATGAGAATAAAAGAATTTCTTTTTCATTTAAAGAATTGCCTATTTCACTACATATTTTAATACATGTTTATGGTCTCCCATTTATTAGGATGGCTGAATATAGTGTGACTATGATTCCTGTAATGTGTGTGTCATATCTCACAATTTTCATGCATGAACATTCTATGATTATGTGAATTTAACCATTTTGAAATAATTGTATGGATCTTGACTAACTTTGGATCTTCTTTGTATCTTGTTGTCCAATGAAATTTAAGTAAAGTGTATTAACTATTTTTTAAAGAATCTGAATATATATATATATATATATATATATATACATAAAATTTGGATTTACATTTAAATGATGGACCAATACAAATAAATGGGAAAAAAGCAAAATTTGTATTTATGTAAAATAAAGTGATTTTTGACATTTTAAGACATTTGATTCCCCCCCCCCTTTTAGGATCCAGATGCTTCCACCATCCACCCTCATCAAGTAGATAAGCTGAAGAAAGAGCTAGAAATTGTTCGTGGAAATATGCGTGTTTTTGGAGAAATGTTAACTGAACTTGTTCCTGGAAAGGAGCATCAGAGTGATCTGGAACTTTTACAAGTGGGTTTAAGTTGAATATTAATATTATATTAATATAATGTTTGAAGAAATTCTTAATGATAAAGAGAAATGTTGAACTAATAATAATAATAAAATGGTCTATTATATTATGTAAATTAAAATATTTTTAATTTATTTGCTCTTTATTTTCTGTACTTATTATGAATATTGCATGTTGATAATAGATGAAATCACTTCAAAATACAGTTATAAAACTATCACTCTTGTTTTTTCCCCTTCTAGGATTTATGTAAGACATGCCAACACATGCAAACCAGAATAGTTGAATTAATTGACAGGGTAGGAAATGAAAAAATTACAGGTTAGTGAATATTCTATACCCCATGTGGCTTTTATTATTATATATAAAAAAGTAATATTATATAAATAATAATAATATTATTATTATTATATAATAAATGTGGTTTAATATTTAGCTTATGAGTAAGATTAGTTGATTATTTAATATGTTTACTTTTATTATTTGGTATCAATGAAAAATTAGAATTTGAATAATTCAGTATATCCCACCCATTGAGTACTGATCTTTTCATTCTTTTATCTTGTATGTAGTAATTCTTCCTTACCTATTGCAAGATAGATTGAAGTGGAGAAACAATTACTTATTAGCAATTTAGCTGTAAATTTATATTTTAAATTCAAATTTCAAAAAAAAAAAGAAAAAAGAACTGAGTTTATTTTTATGAGATAAATGCTATAATAGTATAATGACTGGAAATGTTATAGTCACCTTTTTAAAATTATCAATATTTTTGTTGTGTGATTACTTGATTCATTAAGAAATGTACATAAATGTTTCTATAAAATTTTCCTAAACATTATATTAACAAAATTGAATTTTTATTTGAAATTTTAAAAACATATATATTCCATAAAATCTAGCTCACATATGCATTCTGATTTTAAAAGTTAAGTGGCTGTGTGTTGCTAAATAACATGAAAGAAGTTAAAGTAGTATTAATTTGTACTGAAATTTTTTTCAATACATGATATTTGATTTAATATTACTTCTAATGAGTCAACTTTGGAAAGCTATTTTTTAATTGAATACATACAAAATAAAGTGTTTTTATTATTTAGTTTTAAAGGTTAAATTATTCAGTTTTAAGTAATATTAATAAGTTTGTGTCACTGTTTTTTGTCTTTTCATCTTCTAGAGGATTTGCTACAAGTTAATGATGAGCTTAATAATTTATTTTTACGCTATGAAAGATTTGAGAAGAAAAGAGCTACAATGGCAAATGCACTTGTTCCAGAACCGGTAATTAAATATTTTAATATGAAAAATTCTTCAATTCAATTAATTATGCTTACGAATAGTTTTTCTATCCCTATATTTATAAATTCTTTTCTTTGTAATCCTAATATTTGCATTAAGAATTTATATTGTAGCCTATATGTTCAAGCACACTTAAAACTTCCTTTCTTATGTGTTTATTTAATCTGAATTCTCTATATGTGGGCTTAAAATACATTTGCTATATTATTGGCATTCAGGCTGCTTCAAAAGGCTGGTATCAAACTTTAATGAATTAATACTTCTTGGGGTGTAAAATCATCACACAAAGTATGAGTGTTACTTTAGTAATGGGATATTGGATTTAATAATCTTCGTGTTCTAAAGCTATGAAACTTAATAATATTAAATAAGAAATTGGAGGAAATTAATGAAATTAAACAGCATTTTGTATAAAATACACAATTTTATTGCATATATTGTGATTGGCTTCATTTTATAAATATATTGAATGGGAAATTTTCAATTGATCTTCTATAACAAGTGCAGCTAAAACTATAATAATGATAAGATTCTCATTAAAAGCAATAAGACTGCCATTTTAGATGTCATCATTTATAAAAATCACTGATAGAAATTCAGGCATAAGAATTGATCTATTTTTAAATCCACTCTTTGGGAAGCCTTGTATGGCTTCTACTTTATTTCTTGAGTATGGCGACCAAGGCTATTGAAATATGTTGTTTACTGAGATTTTAACTCGTATTGCAGACAATAGGATAGCCCACATTGCACTGAGTTTTAAATCAGACTATATTCCATAAGAAAATTAATGAAATTAATTTGCTTTCAGGTTTCTGACAGCAAACCTCTTATTGATTTAGAAGAATCGACTCCTATTAGTCAACAATTGCAAGGATTAGGTAATCAATAAATGCACTTATATAGATGTATTCTTTTGTCCGTTCATGCAAAAAGTAGAATGAAGAATTTAACTCATTAATTGTTTGTTTCAATTTAGATTTGAATAAAACTGATGGTGCATCTGCTGTTGTAGAAAGCAACTCTACTTCAGCTATTGATGAATTTGATATGTTAGCTCAGTCCAGGACCTTAGAGAAAAATGTGCATATGTAAGAATTTTAGCTATATTGTTCTGATCTATAAGTAATCTATATCTAAGTGTTGTTCTTAAAAAAAGTCAAAAAATTCTTCAATCTCAAAAGTGTTTTTTAAGATTAGCAAATATATTGAAGGTCTCTCTTTAAAACATCAGATTTTATTTAATTAAATAGTTTGTTTTGTATAACTATTTGAAAAAGGACAAATTTGGTTCACAAATCCTGCAAAATAAATCAATTATTTTGAAAGTAAAATTTAATAAAATGTCATACAAGGTTTTGAAAATTTTCAGTCCACTCATGTCTTACAGTAGTTTACTAAATATGCTTTTACTTCTTATAGCCGTTTACTACTACTCATACTTTTACAACAATATGCTAAGTTTTCAATCATAAACTCATGAAACAGTATGCCACATTTAGTTACGTGGAATTAGATAAGCAAAGATTAACGAGCAAAAAAAAAAAAAAACATTTAAGCGGTATGAAAAGAAACAATTCTGAAAATGAAGATGGTTTCAGTGCCACAGATTGAATAATTACGTTGTACATTTTTAATAGAGGTGAACTTGATGGTAATATTTCTTTAATTATATATTTATTTTATGTGTGTGGATTTCTTATTTTATATATATTCCTAAAATTTATGTGCATACTGATAATGATTATAATATTTTAGAATATAACTGATCATAATATTCCAGAAGGTATTCAAGAATATTATAATCAATCTATTTTAGATAGCATTAAAAAATAACTTGTTATTATGATATTTCTAGAATTAAATTTCTCTTCATGGGCAGAAAGTATCACGAATTAGAATAAAATATACATTTTCATTTTTTGCATAGTCAATTTTAGTTTTTTTTTTATCTTATAGCAATTTTTGTGTATGATTTAAAATGGAAATTTTTAAATTATCCTTGATTTAATGAATGTTTTAATGATTTGCTTGCTATCAATTATGCATTTATCTAAGACAAAACTTTACCATCAGCAAAGATTCTACTTCTCAATAAAGCTACTTTATTTTTAATATTAATAAGAGTAAATTATTTTGAACATACAATACTCAACTTGAAAAGTTAAAATAGATAAATAAAAAAAATAAAAAAATTGCATGAAAGAATTATTGTAAGGTGGCTAATATTTAATCTGCTGAATTTTTAAGAATTGCAAATTATTACAAATAAATTGCTTTTGAATTAATTGTTAGAAGATATATATTACCTTTGCAATGTTAAATACATTTCAATTTTATGATATTTATTAGAAATTTTACATATTATTATTCAATTAATTCATTTTACTTGAAACATTTTTTGTAAATATTATTGCTATAATTATTTTTGTAGTTATTGAATGAATGTGAAATTTAAAAATAAACTAATACTTTGCTATTACGTGATTATATAGGAGTACTGCAAGCAATACTAGTGATCCTTTGGCTGCTGAGGCAATCCCTATTCCAGAAGTATGTTTTCATAGTAATTTCTTTCTGTGTTTTCTACTTTCCTTTTTTTTTTAGTTGCTTTTGCTTTATAAGAAATTTATTTTTTAGTTATAGAGCATGTATCAATTTGTAGAAGCTTCTATTATTTTGTTTTATGTATTTATTTTAGTTTGCTAGAGATCAGGACTTCCAGGAAGTTGCAAGATGGTTAGAAGAAAAGGTGATAATCTTTATTTTGTTGCAATTATTTGCAAACTGTTTCTATCCTGTACTCAAAATACTTCAACATTGAAATTACTGATGAATTGCTGTGTATGAAAAATGTATTTTTTTCTAAGCCTCATTTTAAAAGATGAAGTTCATATTAAAACTTATTAATTAAACTGTTAATTTTCTTAAGTATATTTCTAATAGAATAAATTAATTTTCATGATTTATTTGTGAGATTTGTCTTATGACTCTCATAAATATTGAATCACAAATGCTTTAGCTTCATTCAAATATGACAACAAATATTTGCAAATACTTCCTTTAGTTTATATTTTTTTTATATTTATTTATTTTATAAGAAATAAATAAATATTTGTAAATATATATATATATATATATATATATATATATATATATATATTTAAACAATAACACAAAGAGATTGTGTTATTGTTGAAACTGAGAGTTTCAAAGCATCTTATTCACCTTTTCTATTTTCTCCTTAAAAAATGTGCATGTTTGCTATGTTTTTTTTTTTTTTTTTTTTTTTTTTGCAAATTTGATTAGAATGCTTTAATTATACATTTGCTTTATAATTTTTATTAAATTTTGAATAACTCTTTCCTCTTAAATAGCTAAATCAATTGTTTGGTATTATTTTATAAAATATAGACTGCATGGGTTATAATAAAGTCTAAAAATTGATTATTTGTAAATTCTTGATATTGGTAAAAGCATTTAAGTAACTTGAATCACTAAAATAATTATAATTGCTTTTTAGTGCAGATTTATATTTTAATTATGAATTTTATTTATAGCCTGAAGGTGCTCAAGGTGAACCATTTCCAGGTATGAAATTTAATTGTTATTTTTTTTAAAAAATTATTTACTATTTACATTTTATGATGATTTCAAATCCTTGAAAGAAGGAAGTTCAAATTAAAATTTTTGAAGGGCTTCCATAAATTTGTATGCTTGCATGGCATAAAAATAATTTGCATCAATTTTTTTACTGTGAAAAAGTTGTTGTAGAGCATAATAAAAATTACACTAAATTGCATTTTAATTCTGCTTCATGGGTTTTTGTAAACTAATATTACGTAATACATCAGGAAACAATAATTAATAATTGAGTATTGACAATATTAACTGTCTTGACATTTTTTAATGGCATATTCAAGATATCTATAATCATAATTCAGTCTGTTAATTATTGTGCAATCTAATTTAATATTTAAAAGCAATGTCTCCCCTCCCCTCCAACATGAATCGAAAATTTTGTAATTTATTGTACATTTGTGTCTCGAATAAAATATGGTAAAAAAAATGGCTTTGGTATTAATTTAAAATTCCACTCTTGCATTTCCCTTTATGTACCAATAGCAACTTTAAATCTTTGTACCTATTTTACTTATATAGACATGAAATACTTGATGATGTTCTTGATTGATGTTCAGATTAATTTAATTTAAATCAAAACTAGTTATTAAGAAGTAAATCAAACCTTGAGTTTCAACCTTATCTAGTAATGTCTATTTACTGAATAATTAAACTGCATTTTTTATCGTTTTTTAAAGCAGTCTTCATTACTTTTCCATTTTTTCCCAAGCATTACAATAAATTAAATCACTTTGACTTTTCTAAATGCTGATAAAGAAATAAAAATAAGCATATGATAAATGAATATATGGAAATAAAAATACATATATAGGAAATTAGATTAAACTGTTTTGATTGTGAATATTTTATGTGCCTGTTTACTATTTGTTATTTTAAATGCTTAGTTTTGTCTTATTTAAAATTAAATATTAATACCTCGGTCTGATTATTTATTAAAAATGGACATAAACTTATTTTTGCAGAGGAATTTGATCGTTTCTTAGCATCAAGAGCAGCAGCAGCTGAAAGATTACCTACCGTCAACCCAGCTGCTCAACCATCTTCTAATAATTTGGAAAAAGAGAGGGAAGATCTAAAGTCTTTATCTCCCTTGAAAAGGCAAGTTTTTTTAAAAATGCTTTTATTCATTTCTTATTTAATTTTACTGAAAAGTTATAAAAAATAAACCTTTAAGCAATTTTTTAAAATTTATCCTTTCTTACTTCGGCATATCCGTTATTGATTTTTTTATATCCACAAAATATCCAATTTTGCTTTAATCTATACCTCTTTTTCATCTTTTTATTCACAACCAAAGATAAATTTCTTACCATATGTAAGGCATTGTTAGGGTACTTAGTCTCGCCTCTTCTCTCCTTTCAAATGAACTGCAAGTAGTTTTATAAATTTGTAAGTTTATTTTGACATATTTTATACTGAATACATATGACTTTCATAGACATATTTATTTAGAAGACATCAGATTGTGCTTGAAGTTTTTGTAAAATGAATCGTGGAATAAAGCAGCAGTTTTTGTATTAAGAGTGAAAGTATTTTCAAAAAACAAATATATTAAAACAAATAATAATTAGACTGTGAAGTTATACTAGAGGTATCAAAAATGAAATCCAGTTTTAAATTTTTGCAGCAGGAGCACAGTGTTCATGTTTTTACATAAGTAAATTCATTTTGTTAATTTATTTGCAAATAATAGAAGTCATTTTTAAATCAATGAATACTACACTAGCTTTTAAAATGCTTTAAAAAATTGAATATCCGGAAGCATACCAGTTACGTTCAGTCCTTCACTTTATAAATACTTTATAAATCATTAGACCAGCTGAAATCCATTAATAAATTTTGAAATTTATAACCAAAGCATAATGATTGATTCGATTGTATAAAGATGGGCGTAAAATTTCAGTGAAGAATTAACAGTCTCTGATAATGATTCACTTACAGAAGTTAAAGAGAAAATTAAAATTCATAGATTCTTCATTGTGAGTCTGCCAATGCTGTCTCCTTAAATTTTTCGTTAAATTTGTCATTATTGTATTAAGAATTTTACTATGACTAACGTAAAAATTCTTGCTTCAATATGATAAATGCATCAGAAATGGTGGCAGTTATGTCAAAAACTAACCAGACCATTGTGCAACAAAAGAGGCTTTTTTTAACTATATTTTTGAATTGTTTATAGAATTTAGTTTCTGGATATACTTTGAATAAATAAACTAAGTTATAAAGAATGAAGTATGGCAAAACCTCTTTAGCTGTTAGCCTTATATGATGTTTATATATTATATTATTTTAAAAACTTTTTTCATCAATCAAACTGAACTAGTTCTTTTGTGAAGCAAGATTTTAAAATTTTTTGAAAATTGTCTTAAGAAAGGACCATTCTTCCAATTTTAACACTTTTGTTATATGACTTAGTAAAATATCTTTATGATATGAGGTACCTTTCTTTTTTGCATAATTTCTTATCTTCATTGTCTCGGTTTTATTTCTCTAATTAAGCTGATTTGGTTTTCTTAAAATATAGAAAGTTTGTTAGACATGGGAGAATTCACAAGAAAAAAAAATCTTATTAAAACTTTGCAGTTAAGAAAATTATCTAATGTGCATCAAATAAAATATTTAAAAAAAGAAAAGAGAAGTAAATAACTCTTATTTTTATTGTGTATTTTTCAGAAAAGAAATTACATAGATTTTATCAAAACCAGAGGGAGGCTGTATTTTCTTCCCTTTCTAAGAGTGTTTAGAAAAATATTTAAAATAGAAATTGAGATCATGATGCAAAATGAAACTATAGAGGGAAATAAATTGGTGCATATGTAACTTCCTCAGTGCAATTTTTTTTTTGAAATTTTCTTTAAAGAAACTACTGAAAAATAATTCCATGTAATTCGAATGATATATTTTAATCATCAGTTTCGTTCAAAAATATATGTAGATCATGAGAATTTCCCACCCCCCTATGTTACTTACATGCTCACAAGCAAGTTTTATTAATAACTGAAAAATCCAGTTTTTGAAAATACTGCTATTACAGATATATTTAAGAAAATATTTTTTTAAATAAAATTAATTTTAAAATTATGTTTGTCATTTTTTTAGTACACTTATCTTTAATGATCAATTAGTTTGCTAGTATTAATGACCTGTAAAAATTTCAATTAAAATATTTTTCACAACCTAGTCATAATTTCTTCTTTCATAAAATATATTTTTATACTTCAAAGTTTTATTGTAAACATGAACTCGTTGAATTTTAGAAGCCTACACCATTCTGTTCATTGTACTTTTCATTTTGCTAATTTTTTTCTTCGTCTTTATACTCTAAATATTATACTTTATGCTTTAAACTGCCAGAAATGAGCGTGATGCTTAATAATTGGCATGCTTCTAAATTTTTCGCCCTTTCTTGAATTTGAAGTCAAACTATAATTGTTAATACACCAATATTTTAAATATATTTATTAAAACAGACCTTATATAGAAATGCTATTCAAGACATTTTGAACTCAAAAATGTAAATTTATGAAATTATTACTCTCTAATGATTTTTTTTCAGAAACAAGAAATTTATATTTGAATTTGCCTCTTTGATTTTTAAATGTAGGTGGAGTTTATTATTAAAAGTTTTTTTATTAGAACAATTTCAATATTAAACATTCTCAAATATCACTTTTTTTTTTCTTCCCAGTTTTGGCCCTGATTTTTCTCTATGCGATAGGCTATATAATCACAAAAAAGAAGTATTTAGATTAATTTTGCTTTATCATGAAGTAACAAATAAAGAAAGCAAAGGGGAAAAAATCTACTTTTTTTTCTCATAATATTGATGAATAATTTTAGTTTGAACTTTAGTGCTTTCTATTGTATATTCATTAGCAGTGAATAATAGCCTACCATATGATATATATATTTCCTACTTCTCATTAAATTTTAATTGATATTTTATTATTGAAATAGTTGTAATTAAATTGTAAAAAATGTATATTGCATTTAAAATATTCTAATTAATAGATTCACTTGTTATTTACACAATTGTATTTAATTCATGTCATATGTCTAAAACAAAATAACGCTTCTTAGCAATCCTGTATTACAAGAAAGAGATGGTTATTGCTGTGTATGCTTTTACTGATTTTAATTATTAGCCTGATAAGGAATTATCATAAACAAGTATAATAAATTAGAAAAATCTGAAAATTTATTAGATTTGGATAAATAAATTGTTGCTTCTTTTTAAGTTTTTTTTTTTTTTTTCAGTAAAATTTGAATAAAGAAAAACAAACCAAAAATCACCTGTGCATTTCCCTTTGGAATTCTAATGACCCAATTTTGTATAATATTTATACATTCATTTTCCTTAACAATTTCTTCGAAAATCATCAAAATAACTAGTGAAAGTAACAGCCCTTGTAAAATTTCATCCATCATGTTTTTTTTTAGTTCACCAACCAAAAAAAAAAAATGGAATATTTGATTTTTTAAAAAAATCTTAAGTTTTTCTATCATATGTAGTACAAACAAGTTAAGTAGATGACCACTGAGTCAAATGTTCAAGATTTGGCATATTCATTCTTGTTAACTAGATTGTTGAATTTAGATAAAATTTATTTATTTTGATTATTTATTACATAATAACTTTATGATAAAATATAAATTAACATAATATTTGTTATCCACTTACATCTCTATTCCAAAATAGCAGAAATGTTTGCCCAGTAAAAGTCTTAATTTATTTCCAACAGGAGGAACAGTTTTCTACTTTGATCTTCTAGTATCACCACTTTAAATTCTATTTCTTTTTTTATTTGTCTTGTATGTGTTCCCAAATTTGAAAATAGATTTTAATCTGCATACATTCCCAATTATGAAATCCAAGTGTCAGTATTTTGGAGATAAACAAGAGGGAAAGAACAGTTTGTAGCATTAGTTCAATAATTCAAAATTAACAATTTTGCTGCCAAAAATCTTATAAAATTATATAAATAAATTTTTTTTTATTACAATTCAAGTTATTTTATTCTAGATATTTTAAAACCAGAATGTGTTTGAAATGTGTCTTTAAATTAGAAGGTAATGGATTAATGAATTTTGATTTTTATTATCTTTGTATAAATTATGAAACTTCCAGTTGAGGATCATTACTTAAAATGTTAAAAGTACTTTTTCAAAAAAAAAAAGTATCTTGTTAAATTAAGATTTTACTTCAGTTTCTCTAACTTTTTTCATTTTTTTTTTAACTTGCAGCTAACATCATCAAGTATGTAGCAGAATCTGGGAAACACAAAGGATATATTTTGCAAACTGTCATTAGCTTTAATAGTGGTATCTTTTAGTTTTATGATACAGTTCTCATATATTTGTCTTTATATATTTAATTCACATGTATATTTTGAGTATCATAGTAGCAGTTCTTTTTAATCGGAAATATATATATATATGTTTATATTAACACTCTAGTATGAATGAACATGAAACAAAATAATTGATATTTTTTCAGTTGTGATATTTTTAAGAGTTATATATAAATGCATATATATCTATATATATTTGATGGTGGAGGATTTTTTTTTCATGGCAAGTTGAATTAAAATATAAGTCATTATTTGCATTCTTTCCAATTTGGAAATATTCCCCCTTCATTCTTTTTTGAAACATAAATATATACATATATTTTAAATCAGTGAAATGCATATATTATAAATTGATACATGTTGATTTTATTATACTGATTTTATACACATTAATTTTGTTAGGTGTGGAATATTTCAATGAAAGCGTTTAGATTGCTTATTTCATTGTTATTAATATAATTTGTGGGTTTCTTTATTTTTGATAAACTCTGCATTTATTTTTAAAAAATTAAACATTTTAATATTGCTCTTAAGTAAACATTCTCCATCTGTTGAATTCCTCCCTCATTTTATAGTGCAGCTATTTATGATATGTTGGAACTCAGTTGTTATAGTTTTCATACCCCCCCCCCCTACACCTTTTAAGTTACGAGATTTAATTTTTCATTAACTGCTGTGAAACGGATAAATTTAAGCTATATTTTATGTTTTGAAATTTCAGCTATATACAGAAATAAATATGTGACATTTTGCATTATTCTAAATATAAAAATATGTTTAAAATTTAGATATAAAAATTTTGTTTGTTTATTTTAAAAGTAAAGTTGAATAACTATTTTTTTAATCGATGAATAGGTTGTCTTTGTATAAAAAAACAAAATGGAACCAGTCTATTTATATGCATTGATTAAAAACAAAAGAAAAAGAGTCAGATTTAATAAATAAATAAATTAGGAAGTATATTGACACCTACCTTTAAGATACTCCAGCAAAAGTTGGAGTATTATTTGGATTTCCTTTCTGATTTTTTTTTCAAGGAGTAATATTGTGTAAGAAATGTATGTGAGTGAATAACAATCTCTAATCTGAAAACGAATTTATTTTTACTTCTGCAAGTTATTACCATTTAATTAGTCTTGGGCATCTTAATTTATTTAGCACATTTAGAAGAGAGAAAAAAGTGAGGTAGGAGTGTTTTTGTTTAGTGTCAAATGTGGTTGTGTAATGTTGATAAAATTCACTTGCTTTTATTTCACATACTATAGAAATTCAGTATATTGTACACTCATTCCCAAGTATAACAAATTCAGTTTTGAGAGATCACGCATTTAAGTTCCTATTGATTTATTATAATCAAATATTACTTGTAAAAGATATTTAAAATTTTATTAAGTGTGTTGTTGTGTGAAGTTATTAAAGATGATCAAGAATATAGATATTTTTGGATATTGATGTTTCCTACATGACAAAGTGGGTAGTCATGATTTCTAAATAATCAGTTTTAAGAAATAAATGTCAGAACTGTATATTTTTAAACTGTTCTGTAAAAATTAAATAATTGTGTTTTAAATGTGCAATACATTTTTATCTGAGATGTAGTTTGGTGTTATATATATTGTGAATGATTCAATCTTTATATTACATTTGTAATATTTATTAGATTTTTTATTTATTTGATAAACGAAACATTGAATACTAAAGCTGCATACATGAAATATAACCATCAAGCTTGTGTAAAACATAATTTTATAAGTTGCTTATGCTTGAGATGACCATCTGAATGTTTTTTTTTTTTTTAATTCTTTGCCTGTATTATGTTGTTTCATAAAAATTTTAGTTTCTTAATTTAGAAATAAAAAATAATTATAATTTTTTCCCCATTAAACATTGGATTTTATTTTTGCAAATGTTTATTGATGTTTTTAGGTAACTTAAAAAAATTTAAAGCATCATAAACTTTATATATTTGAAAATGAATTCAAACTTTTCATTAATTTATATTTTAAAGATTTTGAATTGCATTTTAAATTTTACTCGAAATTTCAATTTGTCATTTTTGCTCTATTAATTTACCTTATTTTAAATTTTTATTGCCATTAAATTCTTGTTCTGTCTTCAGAAATTTATAATTTGCCTTAAGCACTAATGTTTTTCCCCCGATTGTTTTAATATATAACTTTTTGACTGTATCTAGTTGTTTTGTTATAATTTTGCATTGAACATTCCTATGAACTATATTTACATTTTCAATGAATAAGATTAGAATCTCAATCAAATCATCAGCTTTTTTGCTTGATTATTTGACAACAAATTTGACTCATTTATGTTTGACTTTAAATTAATGAGAACCTCAAATATTCTACAGCATGTTTAATTTAGTTTATATGTAAAGTTATTTTTTTTTTAAATCCTGTTTAAAATGTTGTTACTGATTTGCATTTGTACTGTAGTTATTGTTATTTGTGCTATTTATTCTAGGGTTTTGAACTAAAGAAAGTGTTTAAATTTACTTTGATTTGTTAGCTTTATAGATAAAAGCTGCTTATTCTCTAAATTTATTAGCTTATTGTTTGGTTAGAATATATTTCTGTTTATAACTCAGTTTGTTATAACTTGTTTTATTCATTTTTATATTTCTTTTGTGGCTGTGATACTTTCATCAAAAATTTGTATAATGTGGAAAATGTTAATAATCGTATAGATGTCTATTGCTTTTTGTATTTTTATTTCACATGTTATGGAACATAACATGTAATTAAAATTATTCGTTTTCCCTTGAATATTTACAAATATTCTTTTCTAGTTTATGTATTCTCTTTTTATGCTTGTTTGAAAACCAAATAAACACTTATTTAACCAAGTCTAGAAGCCTCATTTTTTTCAAGTAATTAGTTATTATGTGAGGTGAATGCGATGAGGTGAATTAGCTTATTACGTGTGGTGAGATAAGGGTGTGTGTGTGTGTGTGTGTGTGTGTATATATATATATATATATATATATATATATAATATTGAGAATGAAGCTGTGAACTTGGAAACTTTTTTTTTCATCTTTAACAAAATTGAGTGAACTTTGTCATTTTTTTATCACTGTAACTCGAAAATATTTCAGAGTAGATATTTATTTCAGCCATCTTTTTGATAACACCAATTTTGTTACTGTAAAATATTTTAGTTCAATTACAAAAAAAATAGTTTTTTACATTTGAGTTTTTTTATATTTTAATAATTTATTGTAAAGGTACAAATACCAACAGTCTGGAATAAAGCTGAAGATTTGTGTGTTGTTGGTATACAGATTGTACGTTTGACTGATGATTATAAAAATATAGTACATATATCTTCTAAGCTGTGAATGTGCAGTTTTGTAATTTATTTGAAATTTTATTTAGAATTTTAATCAAAAATTAAACTGAATTTTGGATTTATTACATGACAAATTTTGAAAATGTTATAAAACAAAAATGATTTGTGTGTCTTCTTACTTAAAAAAATAATAAAAACTTTTTAATGTTGCTAATTTGATAGTCATACAGATTATTCCTGAATTTTTTTTATGTCTCTCACTCACCATTCAAAATGGTGCATCAGTTTGGCATTTTATTTACTTTTATTTATCGAAATTATTTACTGAATGATAAAAAAATGTATTTTTTTCCAGGGAAATTTAACTTAAAACAATTGTACATATTTATTTTTTAGTATAATAAACACGTCCGTGTATTAAGAGAATAATTATGCATCGAATTACTTTTCCGAGTGTAAATGTTTAAGTATTCATATGCGTGAAGTTCTTCCATATCACAAAATTTAGAAGATAGTCCGACCGAATATTTTCATTTTTAATAGTGCTATGATGTTATGAAATTGACATCATTAGGAAGATTCATGTACACTCTAAGCAGAACGTAAGTTCAAGAAATCTATACATGGTATAAAATGAAGTCTCCTGAAAGCGTCAATTTATTTGACTCACAAAAACTCGAGAAATAGTTAACGGATATTGGAGATGTTTATACCATTTTGTAGAACATTTATTGGGAAAGGTTTTAGTACATTAAAGTCATATAAGAATAATAAAAGAAGTTTTATAATTGCATTTTTAACTATCCCGCGCATGCACAAACACTGCGCATTTGCAAATAGCAAGAGTTTGTTATGCATATTCGATTCAAGTCTCATTATGCACAAAAGAAATACAATCTTGTTCGGAACGTATTACATGCGCTATAAGGAATATGAAAAGGAAAGAAACCTTAGGTTAGCGTATATCGGAGATAAACAGCTGTATATCTGCTTTGTGCGAAATCCTCAGACTGCGCATGTGAAAATAACAAGAGCTGTGGTATACATATGCGATACATTTCTCTGTTTACATCTGATTTTAAACAGCGATTCAAACCTCATTATGCCCAAAAAAAGGAAGTCCACCCTTGGCCGGAACATATTATAACTGTCAAAAATCGTTTGTTGTGTGATATGGAAAAGGAAGAAACATTCGGTTAGCGAATATCAGAGTTGAAAATAATAAACTTAGAGAAGGAGCACTTCTGTTGAGTAAAGTAAATGTCTCTTGAGGAATGCAAACTATCATTATATCAAATTATAGAGAGTTGATAAACAAGTGTGGGACATGGGTACAATGATTTATTTGTATATTTTTAAAATTTAAAACTGCTTTTCTATTGTATACTTTTGTTTAATTTTTTTTTATAGACATATGATTTTTAACCTATGTCATATAACAGTCTAAATATTTCAGAATGTGCATTATAAAAAATTATTTTGTAGCTGTTTTTGTTAATTTCTAATTTTTTTTAAATGTTTGTTTGATGTTGCATAACATGCCCATGTCATTTCGGGTGGAGACTAGACCTAAGTTTAAAGCTTTTTTCCCCCCTTGCATGGTAAGCTACAGTCAACGCCGTGTGGATACTAGTAAATTATTAAGCCTTTGATTTCAGAATTATGAATATGCTTTAAATGATTTGTCCAAAATCAAATGTAGTCAATGTTCTAGGCAAAACATCTGGTCGTCCGAGGCGACTTAATTTAATAAAAACGCACGTTGTTACGAGCGCTTTTGGCTAAAAACTAGATTTAACTTAAATCATACTAGAGCTATAGCTTACTTTTAGAACTCTAAAGTCAGAATTAATTGCACGCGAAACCAATATATTGTTCTTATGTATGGCAACATCTTGTAAATAACTAAGAATAAAATGGAGTTCGATTAACTACGAGTGAATTATTTTTTGTATTACGAACCACATCTTTGAATCCTATTAGCGGAGAAACGACTGAATGAAATTAAATTTAGATAGAGTCCTAAAATGAATCATTAATATACTAAATGAGTCAATAGAGTGTGGCTAAACTGGTCACAGATTTTTAAAAAGAGATATCGCAATAGGAATATCTGGAACTAAAACCGCAAAATACCTAAATCCATCGATGTTGAACTACAAACAAAATACTACAATTAAAAGAAATTTCGAACTATTGCATGTATATATGTAGTGGGAACTAGTACAGATAGGATCGAACTTGTGACTTTGAGGTTAATAGCCAGATAACTTAAACACTAACCAAAATGACCACTCAGTCTTGAGACTGTTATCTGGCTTATAAAGCTTTCACTACAATATTCCTCCTCCAGTGAGTCGTATGTTAGAATAACAATATTTGTTGCTGTTTTGGTGGTGATATATATCGGCTATTGAATCAAATGCGCCTTACTCAATTTTTTATTTGCTGGTTATTTATCAACTTTATTTATTTCCTTATTGCCTGATTGCTTATTGCCTTTTTATTAATTTTTTATTCGGGTAGAGGGCGCCACAGCAGCTGCACGAAGGCTGTATTTTGTTTATTTATCACCAATGGCAACCAGATGACATGACCACAAGACAAAACTGATCACTCAGTCTTGTGGTCATGTCATCTGGCTACCAACTCAAAGTTTGCGATTTCGATCCTCGTTATCGCCATTAGCAACAATGGTGACCCGGATATGATCACTCGATCTTCAGGTTGGTTGTTATCTGACTTTATAGGCTTTTACTTCATATATACATGTATTTAAAACTTTTGGATTCCGTATTATTGCTATAGCCATTAGCAACATTGCAACACCAGGACATGATCACTCGATCATGAGGTTGTTATCTGACTTATCAAGCTTCCATTTCATATATATATATACAACAATATATACGTATATGCATTTAAAAATTTTGGAAGTAAATGGCAGGTTTGAAGATGGAGTAGACAGTTTGCATTACTAAACGCCACTTTCTCTCCCGGTAAAACATGATTTTTTTACAAGAAGACAAGTCCATTAAGTAGCGTGGCACCAGCAGAAGTGGAAGAAAATAATGAAAAATTTTCCTCGTCTTGTATACCATATTTAGATAAGGTAAATGTTGTTTACAGTGCTCTATATTATTAAAATTCTCATTCGGATTTCTGGACGTATCAGTCTCAAAGAAGGGGGAACTTGGAGATCTCTTTTTAAATATATTTGTTTTAGTCAGAAAATTTAATCAATCACTCGCAGCATGAGAATCGCTGACTAAACAAATTTACGAAGCTTTTCAGGAAATAATTAAGTAGATAACGTGGAATCTAATCAGGAAATAAGAGAATATATTTAGAATGAAGTTACTGTCGGCTAAATTAAGATAAAATTTTAGATATTAATTTGGGCAAATTAGATGTTAAAATATCGTTATATATATATATATATATATATATATATATATATATATATATATA
>JAPMOQ010026260.1:433051-474483 GCA_026543055.1 Argiope trifasciata | reverse complement strand
GTTTACATAATTTTATTAATTATATTAATTTTGATTTGTTTCATTAATTGGTTCGATTTCATTTTGAGAACTTTTAGCGTTAAATTCCAATTCGAGTTTGAATTTCGATTTCGACCTAGTTGGTTTCGTTTTAATTTTTGTTCACCAGGAAATGGGTTTTAATAGTTTTAATAATTTTATGGTTGTATATATATATATATATATATATATATATATATATATATATATATAAACTTCTATTTTATTAAAATATCTCACCAGACAAGTAAAATAGATCAGCATATTTGTTTCCAAGACAAATTTTTATTGGTGATATATGGTTTTACCCAAGGCAACTGAGCTGAGATTAAAGAAAACGTCTCCTAAAATTGATGGTCTCCGATAAAGAATTTCCAACGGCATTTTGTTTACAAAAATAACAAAATAGCGGTAAATTAACATTGCATCTATTTAGAGGTTACAAAGCATTTTGCATTATTCTTTGTTTACTATCTTTTTTCCTGTTTTATTCAAATCTACTTTCTTTAATGCATTATTTTTGGATGAATTCATACACAATTTTTGTATTTTTCTCTGAGTAAAAGTTTTTTTTTTTTTTTTTAAATTATTGCAGAAGATAAGGCGTCTGTAGTTTTGATTTGTGTATGTGTATGTTTATTCTTGGTGTTTTATGATCCAGTTCGCTTGACCTAGAACTACCTAACTCTAAGATATAATTTAAAAGATTAAAATGTTCGCTTTTGAGCTGTAGCTCCTAAATTTCAATTAATTAAAAACTAAGCAAATTCTTAGAGGTTTTATGAAATAATGTTCAAAAATATTAAAAATGATTTTTACATTAACTTAATATTTGAAAAATTATTGCTTCAATGATAATTTTTGTCGTGTCAATGGTTTTAATATTTAATTTTTTTATAATTATTTTTTTATATTTAATTTTTTATAATTATTTTTTGTTTCATATTTAATTTTAAAAAAAGTATTTTAGACTCACTTTCCAAAAAGAGTAGTTGTAATTTTGAGGGAATATTAAACGTATCAAGAACAATAATACAAAAAAATTGTGATAAAACATCACTGTTAATAATAAAAGTTAATATTAAATTCAATTTCTTTCATTTTTGCTTTACACTGCGAATTATTATCCTCTTTTTTTAATGAAGCAGAGTTCTAATTGGCGAAGCAAATTTCGGGAAGGCAAGAGAATTAATTCTGAGAAGAATTTGAAAAACGCATTTAAAATATTATTAACATGAAAAAAAGTGCCAAGTTTTATATTGCTTTACAAGCTTATATTGGGAATTGAAATTAGGTGATATTGTTAAATTGCTAAAATTACTAAAATGTATCCATTTTTTACTAATTTTAATTTTTTTTTTAGAGTTGATAGAAAATAATTGAAATGTTTAAGCTTAATAAAATGAGAAAAACGGCAGAAGTCTTCCAAACTTGCTTGAATTATATATCTATCTTAATATGAAATTTAAAAGTAATTTATTTATAAAATTATAATAAAATAAAGATAATTTATTTATAGAATCATAATAAAGCAAAAATATTTTATTTATAAAATTACAATAAAATAAAAATAATTTATTAATAAAATTATAATTATATACAAAATAGTTTTTTATAATAAATTTTTTTAAATATTTTTAAAAATCTTAAGAAATTATAGTAAATCTTATAATAATCGTTCAAGTAGTTTTAATGACTTTGAACCTATACATTGTATAAAATGAAGTCTTTTGGAAACGTGTGTATGCTTAAACTTTTAAAAAAAGACTGGAGAAATGCTTAATTGAAGTTAGAGATATTTGTACCATTTGTAGAGCAGTTATTGGGAAGGAGTGTATTAAAGTTATATCAAAATAATAATGGAGCTTTATAATTTGCGATTTTAATTATTTTTCTACTACGATTCCCCAATGCTTTAAATAGCAAACGTTGCACTTATCCAGCACATGCGCAAATAGGAATAGCTTTTGTATGCATATGAGATACATTTTTGTTTTGTTTTACTTCCGTCTGACTTTAAACAGTGATCCAAAACTCATTATGCCCAATTGAAGGAAATCCAACCTTAGCCGGGAGACATTAAAATATTTTTCTCATGGACGAATTCATGTAGCACTTTCTAGAATTACACCCAAACAAAATCTTCTTGTCTTGGGACCAAAAGGGAAAAAAAAACATCCACTATAGTTTAGAAAGAAATATTATAAGGCAAGCTGAATTTTATTTTCATATCAGAATATACAGAAGTGATAAACAAGTGTGGAACAGTGAGTACAGTGACTTATTTGTATAGTTTTAAATTTTTAAACGGCTTTTCTATTGTTTATTTTTAGTGAATCTGGAATAGCTTTGATATGCAGTTGTTTTGGCTAAAAAAATAGTTTATCGCTAAATTTAAACAGAATGGCCAAATGTAATGCAAACGACAGAAACAACGTAATAGTAACAAAAGTGCCACTAAAAAAACCGCACTAAAGGACTGTATATTAAAGTTTAGTTAAAAATCATTTTGTAGTTACTTTTGATCATTACTTTTCTAAATATATTTTTATGTTTGTTTAAAGTTGCGTGACATGCCCATGTCATATCGGGTGGAGGCTAGACTTAAGTTAAAAGCTAATTTTTCATCTTGAATGTTATGCCAGTGGCAATGCTGTGCGTGTACTGTTAATATTAATATAATTTTTCAAAATTCTGAAATAGCCTAAAATTCCAAATAAATAGTTTTAAAACTCGCTTTATTTGATTCACTAACATTTTCTTAGTCCAGGAACCACGGATTTACATAGATATAAATTTATTATATTGAGTAAAACCATAAGTAATTTTGTATTAAAATAGCAATTAACTCGGTTTTTATCATTCATTAAGCTCAAATTTTTAAAAAATGGTGTAGCTAAATCGTTCATAACTTAAAAGGGATTATAAGATTGTTGTTCCTTCCAACGTATAGGAATAATATTTAACTTCTTGAATTAATTTTCAAGACGCGCTTTTCATAGTATTAAAAATTAAAGTTTGTTTAAACTTTTCACTGCTCATTTTGGATACTGCAAATGCTTATTTTGAAACAATAAAATTTAAAATATTAGTGATTACTAAAATATTTCAAACAATTTTTTCCTCAATCTCTTCTAACTTACTTATTAGAAAAAGCTTACGAGAAAAATTGCTTTGCAAAAAAATAACCAGTAAGAAAACTGACCATAAATATTCTTTTATCGCATTTTTTAAATCATTTTCATGTGTGTTAAAAATACCTTTAAATGTCATTCTAGTTCTCAAGGGATCCATTCCCCAGATAAGTCAAGTTCAGCATTGTGCCAAGGTTACTTGCTAGTCTTTGCAATAAATAACCGCTTTCTGGAGTTTTCTAATCCAATACCTTTTAGTCCCGCGTGACAGTTTTCACTCTGTCACTTTGAAAAGAAAATGAGGTTTCAGACTGATTGTTAGCATTTTGTTTTTGAAGAAAAATAATTGCCACTAACTCGACTCTCTTGACCGGGTTTTCGATTTTCTGGCATGTGTAATCTATACTTATAATAAAGCTCAATGTGTGTGCGTGTGTGTGTGTGTTGGCGCTCTACAGGCCAGCCCGTTTGACCTACAGCTACCAAATTTGGTACACGTATACCTTGGAGGTCGGGAATGTGCACCTCTGAGCCCTTTTTTCGAATTTTTAGTTAGAATTTGAATTAATTAAAATTTAAGCAAAATTTCGACGTTTTTTCGCTATAACTTCCGAAAATATTATCGGACAAGCATGATTTTTACATCAATTTAAAGATTGAAAAATTAGCTTTCTAATGGTATCAGTTTTTTAATGTATAACTCAAGCTTCTATTTTTAGCGAATTTTTAAAGAAATATTTTAACCATGTTTTTATCACGTGACTGGATAAAATAAAAGAATGCCGAAAGTTGGAATAGAAAAAAACTATCATCGCAAAATAAATCTAAAGAAATGCAGCTTTTAACACGTGACTGGATAAAATAAAAGAAATATAAAATGTGATATTTTCTACAAAAATAAATGCAAAGCAAAGGTTTTTATGATCGATTGCAATATCTAAATCCTTTATTCAACAAATCTTCTTTATTTATGGTAAACCTGATTAAATTTAGACAGGATATGCATTGAAATGCCGATTTAATGGCATATTTTCTATAATCGTTTGCAATATCTGTATCATAAATTCAATAATTTTTTTCCCCTTTCTTTAAAAAAACATATTTAATATTTTGGCAACATCACCAAAAAAAACATTTTTAATATTTTGGAAGCATAACCGATAGTTAAAACTGACTGATTTATAAAATTAAAGAATTTTATTAAGAAAACGTGTTCTTTTAGAACTTTCCGTCCATCATCTTCAAGAAAATACTAATTTCAGGTCAATCAATGCCCGGCATTACTTCAAGGCTAATGAATAAGTGATTTAATTGAAAATTTTAGAATGCGTTTCCATGGTGAATCAGCTGGTCGCCAAAGGCGGCTAGTATTTATTATAAGTTAGCTACATGCTGTGACATTTTATGTTTCTTAAAATAATGTTTAATGTTAATGTTAAAAAGGTTAATGTCAATGTTTAATGTTAAAAATCATGCTTAAAAAATTAGATTAAAATTTCAACAATACAAAAGTAAGTTTAAAAAAATAATTTGAGCAAGATTTAAAAAGCACAAAAGCAATGCTAATGTTAAAAATTTTATTGTTCAATGTTTAAAAAATAATTTGAGTAAGATTTAAGAAGTACAAAAATAATGTCAATGTTAAAAAGTTTATTGTTTAATGTTAAAAACAATGATTAAAAAATAATTTGAGTAATATTTGAAAAGTACAAAAGTAATGTTAATGTTGGAAATGTTATTGTTTAATGTTAAAAATGTTATTGTTTAATGTTAAAAATAATGTTTCAAAAATAATTTGACTAAGATTTTAAAAGTACAAAAGCATTGCTAATGTCAATGCTAAAAATATTATTTAAAAAATAATGTGAATAAGATTTTAAAAGTACGTGATTTTCAAATGCATTATTTTGTATTGAAAGGTGCAAAATCATTGTAATGTCCCGGTCACATGACATAAGTAACCGTACATGCAGTCCAATTCATTTGAGTGCTGTCTTATGTTTACATGTATTATCAATAGTTAACTGCCCATATAATACTATTTTTAAAACTTATTTTGATTATGATTTATAATTCTGATAAATGAAAAACCAAATGCAAATCCAACAGTATTAATAGTTATCTTGGACAGAGAAACATATTTTTTGTGCTCCGGTGCATAGCAATAATAGATGAGTCCTGTAAAAACAAAATGATTGTACAAAACTCATCAGAATTCCATCTTTTGCAAATGACCAATATCGATATTCAAATGAACGTAAATACCTTCATATCAATGTAAACAAATTGCCTTCCTTTTTTACTTTCTCGCATATGAAGAGTAAAGAAAATATGTTGTCGTTGTTTCTACTGGCACTTGTCATTGACAAGTCCACTGACTAAAGAGCCATTGCGATTTAATCCTTAATTTGCGTATTTTGGTGTTTTTTTAGTTGCGCCATCTAGAGTCAAGAGTACGATTTAACTACTCAGGCTTCACAACCCTTTTTATTGGGCGGACTTCATTCATACATTTCATTCTCTCAACCACAGATCGTAATTTAGACCTGGATCAGAGAACGATCACCTCTGAACTAGTACCCCCAGTGGTATTACTCTCGACGTGGAGGACTTGGTAACTACCGATTTATACGCGCACCAGTAGCCTCACATGCGGAGATTATTCAGATGGCGGGGTTCGAACACACAATTTAAGGGATGCGAGTCCAACGCCCTAAAAAGAGAATATTGTAATCGTCAAAAGAAATCCAATTCAGGATTTTGACGGATATTTTTCGTTTCAGCCCATCACATTTTTGCCATAATGCTTATTTGTGGCAAAGAACTTAGAGCTGGACTTTTCTGAAATTTAGTAATGGGTATTTGTATTAAATTTGTGAATTTGTATCCAATTTCGAGTAAAATCTGTTCTGAGGAAGTGCATCTGATCGGCTGTTCGAATCTAAGATAATACTTTAACTACAAAATGAAGAGAGATAAGAATCAGTGCACTGATTTAAAATTTATAATGTAGATCTGCCGAATCTTGAATCAACTCCAACTATGGGTTGAACTGTTTATTTGCTTCTCTTAATTCCTGTATTGCTGTCTCTTTGCAGTGGAGGAATGGGCGAAGTCACAATTCCCCTTAGACATCGGTGTGTGTGGCGAAGTATGTCAGGTATGTATTCTCCTGGTAGGGTCACCCAAGGTGTGAAAGCCATTCCATTATGCTCAGCTAAATGCAACTCAGGCATGAGCCAAAGTCCGATTTCAGCCTTTAGTGCCTCTAAGTCCTTGACCTCTTGAAGTTGCATTTTAAACCTTATATCATGAATCGTCGATTAGAAAATAAAAAATAGCTGTTCTCGAGTCCTGAGGTAGTGCTACATTGCTTGAAGGCGTTGGGGATCATCGACCTTGTTTGATGTTACTGTCGACCAGGTGCGAAAAGCCGCAATACAACTCTGTCTGTTAATCTGTACTTTCAGAAGTAAGTGAATATAATGAGTCAAAACACTAGTGATTTAAGTATAACAAATTTAGAATGGAAATTTGTGATTACAAGTGGAATTTTGTATCAAATTTTTACTTCAATCGATTGAGAATCAACGTGTTTAAAACACAAATTTGATTTGTGTTTACTATTAAATGCATGCTAGGGAGTTACCGCTAAAAAACTTACCAAGAATAAACAACAATGAATTCAGTAAAATTGCCAAATTTAGACAACAAGTTTCAATTTCATAAATATTACAGGTTTTTGCCATACAAGACATTAGAGGTTTATTAGAGAGTGTGCGAGAAAATTTTAGGGGGACCACTCTCGCTTGTTTCTTCTGACCACTGAGATGATATTTAGGAAACTATTTTCCCCATATTTAAATTCTAGAATGGAAGGGCAAATACGTATTCGTATAGCTTTATTAGAGATGTATTTTTATCAATATATTGGGTTGTTCGGAAAGTCGTTTCGTATTTTTTTGTCAAAATGAAAAGAAATTTTCGTTTAATAAATAAATTATTTATTAAATTATAAAATTGCCATTCTGGTCTAATACCTTTTGCCGTATTTTTGGTAGTAACATGATTACACGCTCATAAAAGTTTTGGTCTTTGCTGTAAAAAAAACTGATAGAGATGGTTTTTGGCCTCCTCATTTGAAGGAAAAATTTTGCAAATCAGTTCTGGTACTGATGTACTGTTAACACATCTTCTCCACACATATTGGCTAATTTATTTCTGGCTTGAACAGCATTTTTACCTTTTATAGCAAAAAAGAAAAAAATGACGAAAATGCTGTTTATTGCTCTCCATATTTAAAAGGGCACCATCCAAAAACTACTGCGAAGAATCAGCTGCACTTTTTCACACTCAAGCCTTGCTATATCAGCTCTTAAAACATAAAATGATTTTGCGGTTTAAGTATGAAATTGGGTGCGAAAAATGCAATTAAATCCTTTGTCAGGAAAAAACGAAATTACTTTCCGAACAACCTAATACCTTGTATCTCCTAAAAGCTTCAATCATTTATTTCTCTTTTATAGTTGCTTAGTAATTTCCATTGATGTTATTTTCCTCTAAACAATATTTTAGATTGATAAAATGATTGCATACAGTCTGTTTTGACAGTAACAAAGCTCTATTTTGTAAATGCGTAAAAATGTATTCTGTTTCTTCACATTCAGCAGTTTGGTTAAAAATCGTTCAATCGAACACCTTGTACATATGAAGATCATTGTGACTGTTTCAAAATATTTCACAATAGTATTAAAGAAATATATAACCTGTTTGTATACAGTTTCTCTTTCAGTGTTACTTACAAAATTAACTTTTAAAAAAATCAGAAATTTTTTTATCGTTATTTCCATAAATTTTGATTTTTAACCATCTTTTTTTTTTTTTTTTTTTTGTATCGTATTTTATTTTGTCTCTCATAATGCAGACTTCATTTTCAGGATTTTGATATATTGAAGTGTGAATATAAGAAGCAAAAATAAATTTCAATATCAAAATATACCATCTATCATCGAAAAAATAAAACAGATTTTAGAAGTTTCATCGCGAAAATAATATTTTAATGGATGCAAATTTTTATTGTTTTCTAAATTCGAACAAAAAATGATAATCATCTAGCTCCAACATAGGCTAGTTGTTTTCATTTATTTTTGAATCGCTAGAAGCATTGGTCGATATTGCTTCAGAATTTTAAAATGAAGTTAATTTGCCGCTGTCCATGTCTTCAACTTAAAGACGTAATTTTTTTCGAAACAAACTACTCTTTCAAGCAAAGCGTCGACTGAGTTGCCCTTTCCTTACAGTTTTAGACTTAGTTCATCTAGATTCATTGTGGTATCTACCATGAAATAGAATTTTTGCAGTCATTTGTCTTCTTCCAATTTTGAATGTTAAATGTTTTTTCACTGAGGGATGTTTTTATTTCATTCAAGCACAAAGCAAAACGTTGCAATACGTTAATTCTGGTAAGACATCGCACTTTACTGTACAGAAGTTAGTCAGAAAACTGGCTATATATTTCGTCAAGAAAATCTTTAAACTGGCGATAGTAGAGTGTTTTTGCCAAGATGCTGTTAATAATATTAATTACTAAGTTCCTACCTCAACTATTGCGATTGAAATTTTTGAGCACAAAGCTTTTCTTAGTGAATTATACAGTTAAACTTTAGAATTTCGTGATTTATTTTTTCTGAAGAATTGATGTTACCCTTTTATGTATTCTTATCATACTTTTGACTCCATCAGTTGCTACAGAAACGATTGTATTTATATCGATTCCACTGTATTCCAAACTTTTCTCAACAGTATTTGCTATATCTTCTCCACAAGATTGTCAGTAGCAATAATAGCAATTCTTCTTTTGAACCTTGCGACAACATATACCTGACGAAAAGGGTAACTTGTACCGTGTCTTTTATGTCACAAGACTCATCTGTAGCAAGTGATAAGGCAGAAGCCAGGTGAATGTCTTCCACTTGCATAAATACATTTGAAATCATTTTAGTAGTTTTATCCCTATTGTTTTAGCGGATAAATGCGAATTGATATAATTTAGCACATAATGGTAGATTTGATTTTTTTCATAGTTTCTGCTTCTTTTTTAAATAACGAAATAGTTCTTCAGATGCACGTGTAAAACAATTTTTGACTTACAATCATTGATTAAATTAACACATATGAAACGTAAGCTCGACAGCATTGCCCGAGGATAATTGACTGACAGCATGTATAGAGTCTAGACATGTTGTCTAGACTTTAGACGGTGGCTGTTTGGAAAGAAACATGGAAATGAAAAAGATAGAAATGAAATGTAATTGGCTGAAAGATAAACATGGTCACAGAATCTCATCTCTAAGAACAAAACATTAGTTCAAATTTATCTCTATCATATTAAGCACAGCTATTTATAATTATGTTAATAGACGCTGTTGAAAGATTTACTTAAAAATATTTTTTTCTTATTTTTTTAAAGGTTTTGATAATAAATTATTAATTTTTCGTACGGAACTGGAGAACCCCAATTTTACATCAAAAGGGCCATAGGTTGCAGGCCTTTGATCCAGCATATACAGGATATGCAATTTCAAAACGTTTTTCGAACATTTTCTATCAGTTAATATAAAACGAATCGACTTTTGACTTAAGATATCCAACTACTTTAAAAACTCTGATTTTCGACCACCTTGGTGATATTTTTAAAATTGTTATTTCTTGTATTTCAGACTTTCCTCTTCCTAAAACAGTTTATCTTTTTGGGAAAAGGAAGGTCTGATCTATCATACAAGGGAAATTATAAGCAAAACATATTATTCAGCTTAAATTTGTTTTTAACTTCAATTTTAGTCTTCATAAAAAATTTTTACTGTTAACATGATCTCTCACAAACTAATAGATGTATTTACATAAAAATTGCAGTGTTTATATTAAAGGCTGTAGACAATGAAATAAAGCAAAATTTTTATTGTTGGTGAACTGCTTTTTCATTTATAGGTGTTTTTAGAAGAATTAAGTTGTGAATTTAGGGGAACAATGCACATACATGTATGTTTTTACCCATAGCTTCTTTGCGACTCAAAATGTTTTTTAAATTTTGATTCATTACATTCTAAGTGCAAAGAAAAATAGGATTGCGGCATTACCATTTTGTGTTGAGTGTAAACCATTTTGGCTAATTTTCATTAAAATTTACTACACATTTTTGTATTTCTTAAATATACTATACTTTCAAAAAATTTTCTATATTTATAGTTGTTATAATTGACAATACTTGTAAAAATCATAAATTATTTTTAAAAAATCCAAATTTTCGAAATTTTTCATTTGAATGTAGTCGGATACCTTAAGTTGCAAATCTGAGAGAATGTCTTAATTTTTTCTAAATCATTTCTAAAATAAACAACATATACTACACTGAGATCGTGGCGATAATTTAAGTGAGTTCATAATTATTAAAAGTTGTCTATAATTTTTCTTCATCAAAAGAACGCTTTCTTATGACGTAATAACACACACCTTTTCCTTTCGCTAATTTAACTTTTTTTCTAGGATTTTTTTTAAATTCAAATAAATGTTTACACGGTGCTGACCCTCACAGGATCGTCGTAAGTTCTTTCATTGTGTTTACTTAGAAAAATTAAAAGCTCTATTGAAATTCATTTAATTCTGCTATAATGTTGTTCTGTTTTCATTCAACCAACGGAATAACATAAATTTCATTCCATTTCCTGTACCATTTGATAATGGTTACGATTGTTAATGGTCGAACAAAACTCTCCGTTTAGTATTAACAAATCAATTTTTAAATACTTAAAGGAATATCGACATTTATTCAAGTTTGCACCATTGTTAATGAAGACAATTATCAGAAGGAAGCAAGCTTTAAAAAGGACAGGTTTTAAGCGGAAATTAAATTTATTGTTTATTCTTGAATTTAGCGTGGATCACATGACTACCGAAAACTTTGACTAATGTACTCATGGAAATTTAACAATACGAAAGCACATTTTTTACATTTGGCAGTTACTTGATTTTGGTGAAAATACTTGGATGATGTTCAAGCACTTGTGCATGTCAGAAATCACTGGGATTGGTGATATTCACTTCTACATGTTTCTCTGGCTCAGAAAGTTTGAAAAAACAGTAAAAGAAGATGAGTAAGTCAATATTTTTAAATAATTATTAACATTATAAAGAAGAGAGTGGTCAATGTAACATCAAAATTATAATTTCTGTGCTTGTTCCATTATATTTTATTTATTAATTTACTTATTAACTGAGTATTCATAAAATTATGTACAGAACATAATTATTTGTTTTCCCCCATTATTATTGACATTATAATTAGATAACTAGAAACTAGATTATAACCAGTATAACTCGAGAGACAGACTGTGCACTTTCTGACTGCTGAAAACATGTTACAGATTGCTTTTTTTACTCTATTTTAAATTTATCTCCGCAATATTTATTTTTAATTACCAAGAGCATTTGAATATGATTTCATTTGAAAGATCACAAGAAAACATAGGTGATGGTATAAAAAGTAATTGGCTGTCAGTTGCAACTCTTCGTGTGTTTAAAGCTTTTAGTATGACTGAAAGGATTTATATTATTTTTATAGAAATTAAATATATATAGGTGATAGTAAAAAGAGTAATTGGCGGTCAATTGTAATTCTTCATGTGCTTAAAGCTTTTTATTTTATTGAAAGGACTTATATTATTTTCTTTCATTGATAATTATACTTTTTCACTCATTTTTTTTTTACCTATCTAGCATACGGTATCCTTCAAGATGTCACAAAGAACATGTGTTAAAAGGAATCTATAGGGGGGGGGGGGTAGATTAATTTTGCTTAATTTATATGAAACCGATTCTGAGTTTATCTGATTCATCTCAAAGATAAGTATATTCTTGACTATGACTAAGAGTTAACTTCAGAGGAGGAATGCTGATATTCTACAGAAAATAACAGTCTTTGACGACGAATTTATTCACCCGGATTATTGCTTTTTAGGCAATGAAACAATTAACATGAAATGCCTTTTTTTTATTCAATGTGTTCTTTGATGCGACTGAAGGAATTGAATTGAATTCTACTATAACTTATTGAGGTTGAAATTAAAAATACATTTATTATGAAATAAAACCGGAAGTGGAAATCTTATTTCGATAATGATATCCTCAAAAGATATTTTTAAAAATCCTTGACAATAGTAGGTGGATTGCCGGCGTCCTGGCAAAGGGGTAGCGTGTCTTCCCATGATCTGGACTTCCCGGGTTCCAGTCCCGGTTCGGGCATGGTTGTTCTGTGAGATTTAGGAATGTGCCCCCCTATAAAAAGGGGTTGTGCAAGCGAATGTGTGGGTCATCTTCATTTGAGCTAGATATTAGATTTCTGCCCTCTGGGTGCTCAGGGGTCTTTACCCTCAGAAGCTACTGCACCCCCTTTCTGTGGAAACACGGACACGACTTCTTTATGATCATCATCAATAGTAGGCGATTGAAAATTCTGATAGATGAGTTCGGATTTCATTAAGACATTATTTCAGATTGTAACAAAAGTAATTAAAAAAAAATATTAAAAATAAAAAAATGGTACATAAATTAAATTGAAGTCTTAAAAGAAAAAGTAATTATTTAATTATAACAATGAAATCGGGTACTGGATACTCGTCAAAGCGGAAAATTTTCCAGCCTTATTTATCAAAATAACAAATATAATATGAAAATTGGAAAAAGAGAGAATTAACTTATGTGGCGATTTACTGTCTTAAAAAAGTACAATTTGACGCCATTCGACCCACGAACTTGGTTCATCTGCGTAGTCTTTTTCCAAATTTTAAGATAATGCAAAACATCTTTTTGAGATCATAGCTCTGAGAGTTATGAACTTAAATTTCCATAGACAAGTCATAGTAATTATAAATCTGGCAAAAGCTAAGCCTATCTTTCTGCTCGTTTGAATTTTGTTTGGCATTTATTTCCATCATCTTGATTTTTACATATTCTTTCTGCTGAGTACATAGGGCTTTAGGTGACACTGGAAACTTACAGCTGCGCAATTCTAATGACATTTTGCAGCTCTGTGAATTATTTATGAGCAGAGTTGAATTAAATGCAGCTGTAAAAGCGTTCAATGAAACGTTTGTATGATGCTTTGTTGCCATTCAACAATAAGTAATAAGATGGATATCTATGCTACGTATATGTGTGTGTGTGGTGAGTGTAAGCATATAATTGTGTTTGAAGCAGAATGCAGTTTCGAAGACAGTGAAGTCACTTTAGATTCTTTTACGTAATTTTATTTCTTTCCAGGCGCACACACTACGCAGAACAACACAGAGAAGAATGAGGGAAAGCTCTTGAACATTTAATCCCTGGTCTTATATAACAAGAGATACTGATAGAGAAAATATTTGTTCAAATACTAACACAATGATATTTAGAAAGAGATTTTCTATGCAAGCGCACGAATTAGGTAAGGCAAACAGGGATTTTTTAAAAAATTGTCTAGTCAGCTTTATTTTGCCCTTTCATTCGGAATGTGAAAGCACGAGACGTTTAGCTGATTCAGCAATTTTACAAAGCATCTGTTGAATTACTTAGATAGACAAAGTGGATTGGAAGTGGTGGTGGAATTAGAGAATATTCTAGAATGAAGTTACTATATATATATATATATATATATAGATATATATATATAAATAAAGTAATTAACCATAAAAACATTATATAATTAAAAACAATTTCTAGAATCATCAAACATTAAATTATATCGAAAAACCGAAACTAATTATGTCGGAATCGAAATTAAAATTTAATTCTGAGTTAAACCACAAAAAATAAACAAAAATAAAAGCTACATGAAATAAAACCTACTTATGAAACAAATTTAAATTAATATAATTAAGTACAGAAAACTAATTACGGAAACGAAACTAAGAATTATTTCGGATACGAACAAGTTTAAAATTTAAAAATTAAAAACTATCATTGGATATATATATATGTGTGTGTATGATTTGTATTATATATATATATGTGTGTGTGTGTGATTTGTATTATATATATATATATATATATATATATATATAATCAAAGAGATTTGTTTTTGAATTTAAAAAAAAACTGAAAAAATCATTTATTAAAGACGATATCCTTTCATGACGTTATTTCACATGGAAAAAATCGAAGAACACTAGGTTCTCATAAGCGAAGCAGAACACTGGGAAAAGATTAAAAACAATTCTCTTTCAAAATGAGTGAAATTTAAAAAATAAGCAACGAAATTGAACATTGATATATATCTTTAAACGCATTAAATATTTTTATTTCAAATAGTTTTTCTAGAAATAATCTATACAGAGTCACTTGGGGGTCTAACTTTATTTCTGAAATAATGACACATAATTAATTAAAAGAAATCGTGAAGCATTTGCAGTAAGATATCAAATCTACGAGATTTCGAAGGGATTTGAACATATTAATTTATTTTAGTATCAAATACCTGGAATAGGCTCAATAAAAATTGTTTGCCTTGCTGCAAAGCGTATCAAAACATTATGGTAGATGGACAACTATTTCGAGGAGAGCCTTTTTATATACCGTAAGAACTAGATAAACTTGAGGTTAATGTTAGGATAGCAGCCTATAAATATCTAAATATCGACCGAAATATCTGTTGGATATTCTCATCTTTAGGAAAAAAAGCAAAATAAATAAATAAAATAAAATACAGAGATGAAACCGTTGGAAAACATGTAATATGAAACTTGGCAGAGCCAATTCATAAAATAAGAAAGAATATCGGATCTAAAAAAGTTTTCCTATCTTTAAAATTAGAGAAAACATTAAGGAATACTTAAAGTAATGCATGAAAATTATTCAAATAATTGAAACTCGTAAAAAGTAGAACTGTTTCGAACCAAACTTTCAAACAGAAAAATGATGGTATTCAAAAGATTAAAATAGTATAAAATTCAAAAATTAATAATTAAATACTTTATAAAAGCTTATAACCGGCGTCCTGGCATAGGGGTAACACGGCTTCCATGATATGGGCGTCCCGGGTGCGAGTCCTGGTTCGGGCATGGTTGTTCTTTACTTGTGGGAATGTGCCCACCCCCTGTAAAAAGGGGTTGTGCAAGCGAATGTGTGTGTCATCTTTATATGAACTAGAAGTCAGGCTTCTGCCGTCTGGGTGCTCAGGGGTCTTCACCCTCAAAAGCTACTGCAACCCCTTTCAGTTGTAACACGGACACAACATCATCATAAAAACTTATTTTCGCATAAATAAATAAATGTAGTTTTCGATAATTTAAAGCAATTAGCCATTATAATCTCTCTTGATATCTGTATTTAGTTTTCCGAAAAATATAATTTTACTACTCTTAATGCGTATTTTTGTGTACTTAATGTGTACTCTTCATGCGCATTTTTTAGAACATTAGAGCTTGAATGTTTTGAATTCAAATTTTTGATACATATTCTTCATATTTATAAATAGATTTTTATTTCAGTCATTAAACTAGTAAATTTTTTTTGAAAAAAATTTATTGTTCACCTTACGCTTACCTTCGTTAATAATGATATAAAATAAAATAAGAAATTCAAAATCCATACCTTTGTTTTCACATTCCATTACAAATAAATAATGAATAAAGCCTATTTTTGAGGTATATTACTTAATTAATCAAAATATTTGTATAAATTTGGCAATTAATGTTAATAAAGCAACATTTAATTAAAAAATTTTGGCACAGTCGGAAAATAAAAGTCAGATATTGTTTTATAAATCATCCTTTTGTAAATGAAACATAAATAAAATTATGCTGCCGATTTGCTATAATTAAATTAAATGATTCATAAGAATCTATTTATACTTAGTTTATTTTGGCCATAAAGTGTATTAAATATTATTATGTGTCGAAACGCTTACAAATTTTTGGGTTCATTTATAAAAAAATATTTCGTAAAAGTTTAGTAAGATTGTATTATTCACGTTCAAGAAGTTGTTTAGGAATTTTATTTAGTAATATTTTATTCATTCATTTTTAGGCTATATAAATTTTGCTTCAATGATTTTTTTAATTAATTAAAGATCTCCCAGATCATTTCTACAATTGTAATCGAGTGCTCTTTTTCCTAAATCAATCCAGTTCCAATTATTCAAATTTAATAACAATTGCAATCGGAGTAAAATGTGTTACAGAATCGAATTTTCTTTTCATCTAAGCATTTATTTTAAAAAGGAAAGAATATTTAATCTAAGACATATTGAAAACTATGCTCTGTTTTTTATTCAATTTCATTTATTTATTTATTTGCTTCCCAGAGAATTTTTTTGAGAAATTGAGAAAAAAGTACAAAATTGCTCTTATTGTGAGAGTTTTAGGTTATTGCTACATATTTTAAAAATTCATTTGACAGAATTACACAAAATATAGAATTCTGATATAATCAATACAGTTTCTTTGATCGGCATCAAAATTTTTATGAATTTCTATTCTGAAAATTTAGCTTGTAAATTTAAATGAATTAAACATGTAATATCTGAATTTTAAAAAAAACATTACTTTTATCTTGCTATTAGAATATTAATTTATAAGGAGAATTAATTTCCAGGATTCTCTATTTCTTGAAATATTTTAAAATTATTTCAAAAATAATAGACATTTGCATTTTTATATTCTTATTTTTAATTTTAGAATAAAGAACTGTGTCCAACAACTTCTTTGACGAACTTACTGTTTCAAGACAAATAGAAATCATCCACCTTCTTATTAAAAGCTTCTTTATTAAAAATTGCAAATAAATAACTATGAAATTTTAATATTTCATAAAAGAACATTCTAATTCTTTAGGACATTAATGTTAGAAATCACTGAATGTAAAAGTGAATTTTCTAAGAAAATTGAGAAATGTCAAGAACTAGATCAGTTTCTGTGTCTTTCTTCCGTTTTGTTTCCAACCTTATTTGGATGTAAAACAAGTTTTTTCTTCACATGAATTATGTATTTATATGCAGATATATTACAGATTCCTATAACATTTGTTAAATAACTAACATTTGTTAGTACTCTTATTATTATTTTTTTACAAAGTTAAAACTGCTTTGAGTAGCAGCTTTCCTATATGTTGTATATATTGAAAATAGTTGAATCTAAATATTTTCCCCAATGTTCATTGTTATCTTTGAAAGAACTATGCTCAGAGCTTTACAAATTGCATACATGAATTAATTAAGCAATTTATTATTGCAATGTTCATGAATGTATTTGTTTGTTTTTTTGTTTGCAATAAGCATTTTCTTTTATTTCAAGCACTGAAAATGTCTTTTAATTCATTTAGAATTCCTATCACTTGTAAAGCGTTGAGTCAGTAAATTGAAACTTTTGTTCAATTTTTTTTTATCACAGAAATTTTAAATATTTTTTAATCCATTTGTGCAAGAAGTTCTTTTATAACTGACACACCAACTGGCTTCTTAAATGAAATGTACTTTTTTATTAAACATTTCCTAAGTTTTGAAAACCAGTTATTCGTTTGTAAATGTATATTAGAGTATTCATGATGCATTAACTGATTCAGAACTTCATGCTAAGGCAACGTGTAGATAGATGTTAATATTCCTTGATTCCAATACACGAATGGAAATGATTATTCCAGATATGGTAAAAACTAGAATAGTGACTGGGATTTGTTGCATTGAAATACAACATTCTATCATACCCAGAAACAAGCTATTATATGTTTTAGATATTTCGACACTTCTGGCTGGTCATTTTCATTCACATAGACGTAAGTTCACGATTGGACATCTTCAAGAGAGAGTGGGGCTCAATATGATGAAGCGGAATATCTTAGCCAGTAGAAGCCAAAATAAACTGGCCAAGATACATATACACAGCCCAGCACACTCCAGCGATAATGGCCAACCCACCGTAAACACTCGTGTCTTCAGAAAATCCTCAGGAATCCCCTTGTCCAAGCTTGTGCTTGTGTAGAAGCCGTCAGATTTTACTCTCTTGAAACGCATGAACACCAGGTTGAAGATGCCAAACACGGCTAGAAGAAACGAATAAGAACTTATTCACTTCTGTGAATAATATTTTTAAAATTCTTTTTGGATATAAAAGTTTAGTGTCTGAGAATGTAATTTTTGAAGAAACCTATTAATTTATTGTAGAATGAAAGTCAACAATACAATTTTCAATAATATGGTTGCTGTGTTTTGAAGTTGTAGTAGATTGACGGCTGCAATTTATCCTCCCCATCAGGAGCTTACCTACTTAAGATAAGTAAGGACATTTTAAATTCCAAGATACACATGGATCGTTTTGTTTTTCTTCTTTTGGGATATGTAATGGTGATAGTCATCCATTATAATGAGATTACGTGCGTCATATTGAATTGGAGTTATATTTTTTATTCACATTCCTTGGAATGTACTTCGAAATACTTGGAACGGGAAATAATAAAAAAATCTTTCTCTGAAGCTGGGGAATGGATGAAGACTGTCGATAGTGTATCAGCTGAATATTATATTATATTTTGTAATTAAGATTATGATAACATCGGAAATGTTTAGAAAGTGATGACTTAATGGGTCAAAAGAATGGTTTTAAAGCACCATGAGGATGGGAATGGTATATTTTTTTCACTTGAATGTATTGTGATTTGATGATTATTATTTTCAGTGATACAAGGTGACATTAAATTGTAGCAATTTGGGTGAAGCAATCTGTGAGAATAAGCAATCCTGCTACTTGGCAAGCTTGAAAATGTTGAACGATGCTTGGTGGCTTATATGTAGGAGTGAAATAGAAACAGGCACAGGTTTTTAGGGTACATGATGATAATAAACGTAGAATGGAAGAAAGTAACATCTGGCTTCAAGAAGAAAATAAGTCCGTCACAAGTCACTCACTTGGGAGTATTTCAAAGTACCATAAGAAAGAGAAGGATATTTTTTATACAAATTGTTATATGAACGTTTGTCTTTATGAAAGTTTCCATCTTCACGTTGTGCAGTTGGAAGTAGGTGGTAAAAGTTGGAGAGTTTACCAAGTTATGTAAATCGACAGAAATGGAAAATAAATAAAAAAAAAAGTCTGGTGGAAGTCCCAGAATCAATCTTAAAATTGGTTACCCCATATCTAGTAGTAGATTCCAGATGATGGGAGCCATATGGAGTCGCATAAGGAGAACCAATACAGAGGGAGCCATATGGATAAGTAAGAATAATTAAATACGGGTATCGTTTCCAGGTGTTGGTGAGATATATAGTTTGGGTTTTTCTAGACTGTCGTGGCTATGAATCAATCACAGTGAACAAGCAAGCATCTAGTTGAGTATGTAGACTTCGGTCATATGACTATTCCGACGTAATGTGGTTGCAAGGAAGAGGGATGGATCAGATATCTCAAAGAGATTGTTTAATTCTGGAGAATTACTTGCCTTCGTAGCCGGATAATGATAATGGTTGCAATCGATCACTATTGGTCAAATACTATTAATTAATATTGCTTTGTTCTGTAGTAATGGGATGACCAGTTGAACAAAAAAAGTTATTTTGCCAAATTAAAGCTGAAATTTGAACTTATGAAAGAATTATTTTAAAAATACTAGAAATTATACAACATTTGGAAGGAATATTGTAATTCAAAATAATGTCTAAATAATTGTTTCAAAGGATGAGAAAAATAAAATGTATCTTACCTGCCAAGCTATACATAACACCAGTGACCATGATTGTACTGATTTGTTTTTTGATTAATCCTAAAATTCCAAGAGGCGCAGAGCTGACCAAAAGTATCAAACATACGATTGCACAGGACATGGCCAAATTTCTCATTCCTTTATGCACCAAAAAGAAGAAACAAGGAATTAGATAGAAAAGCAAGATATAGTTATTAAGTTCATGCAAGATGTTCATATATTAAAATATGCTACATAAATATAAATACTCTAACATATTAAAAATTTGTTTTATAAATTAATTGAACGAAAATTTAAACTTAAAAAATATAATTTTCGGCCATTGAAATATAAATTTGTGGAACTTTGCTGAGTCATTTTCTTTTTAAACACACTTTTGGTATTTGTAAATATATAGAGAGTTTCAAGAGTTCCGTTTGATTATTCTAATGGTGAATTTATTTACCGTATCACATTTCTCCTGTAACAAAAGGAGTGTAGCTTTACGACGCGACGTTTAAATAACTAAACTAAACTAAACATGTAACAAAAGAAAAAATAACTTTTAGCAGTATTCTCACCTGCTTTCAGGATGCTCACAAAATAAGACGAAAATTTCATATGGACCATCAGTTAAATGATTGAGAGATGTATACCGATTATATCTCGAATATCTAAAAACTAATATCACTCGTGCAAATTAAATAACACATCCCTCAATAAGTCTCCAGTTCTGATACATAAATAGCAACACTATTTATTGAAAGACCCATGTAATTTCTAATTAGTATTAACCTCCAAATGATATTCGTCAAAATTTCGTGACATTTTTCCGATTAGTTTACAGGTTACAATGGTTTTAGTGGTCCTGATTTTGCAATTATTAAAACTATGGATAAAAATAAATTCATGTGTTGATTAAACATTGTTTTTTTATGGCGGGGGAAAATACTGTTGAAGCCAAAAAGTGGTTTGGTGAAGATTCTGCATCAGAGAAATAAATTGCTATTGACTGTTATGCTGAATTTCAACGTGAGATTTCAAGTATCGATAATATTAACACTCTGGTCGGCAAAAAGACTGTAAAGAGTTTCAAAAGTTCTTAAAGATAAATTGTGTGAGATAACTGACACCTTAAAGATATTAGAAAATTGTTACCGAAATTTAGCTTTTATCTAGATCGTCTGTTCTATAAATCATATTTAACAAGCTATTACTCAAGCATTTTAAATAAAAAAAAAGATAAATTTCAATCAACTCAGTCTCTAAAACTAACTGATTTGTGAATATTTGAATATCATCATTCAATAAAAGAGGGTAATTTTAAAACACTTCATTGACCATTCCAAAGATGATACCTAAGATTTAAAAAATATTCGTTGTTATACGCATTTCTAATCAAAATTTCATAAGTCGATCAAAGTTGATAGCAGTAGATAGAAACTTTCCTTTATTTATTTGAAAGTTGATGTGTCAAGAATATTTCGTAGAATATGATTTCTTAGAACTAAAACATATATAAAATTTAGACTTTAATTTTTTGAATTATATTTATTGACCGAAACCAAATAAAATAGAATTGTATATGTCATTTAAATCTTTTTAAAAGTAAAACTAAAAACTGAATTTTATGTTGAATCTAAGAAATTTTTATTGAATAATTCTTGGAACATTACATAAATTATTAAAATTATTCTGTAATAACGATTCTTTTTTCAGTATATATTTTTAAATGCTTGGTTTCAGTAAAAAAAGGCTTTTATATCAATTTGCCGTTTAAACATTTCCACTTTAACTTAAAGGAAATCTTGTTGGAGAAACCAACGGCGAACCATACTGTTTTTCACAGATACTGCAAAATAAAGATTTAGCTGAACCTATTAATTATTTCAGGGCAACTAATTTCTTCATTTTGTGCCGGATTAATTTCTCTTCCTAACCCCAGATCGCAGAGCGTTCTCATTTTTTTTTAAAGTTATACAGGAAGGATTTCGTGTTTTCTTGGCAATAATGAAAAGTAGACATTCACGTAGAGTGTGAGGGATCAGCAACTCATGAGGAAAATGAGAGCAAGTTTATTTTAATGATCAGGCAAAAATCCAGCGAATTTCTTGTGAAATTCTTAAAAAATGAATGATATGAAATGGCTTATCAGAAATTGTTAAAGAAAAGTGATTTAAAGTAAATAAACGTATGAGTCAAGAAAACAGTTTTTTAATCTTTTCTCGTATAAAATATTCCTTTTTTTTTCAAACACAAGCACAAGGTAAGTTCTCACAAAAAATACAGAAAAAAGCTAAGGAAATGTCTCTTATATTCAACATTTCGAAAATATATTCAATCTATTAGAATGCTGCATGTCTGTTAAACAAGTATAATTTAAAATGCTGCTCTCATAAATTATGATAAAATGTAGTTAATTAAATGTAATTAGTATGAACTAAATAACACTATTAATATGGTAGAGGAGAGGTTGTTAGCCGAAGATGCCTGGACCTTTCTTAAATTTGAGATATCTGATTTAGTTTCATTTTTTTCTTATATAAATTGAAATACATTTTTGATAAATATGCAAATAAAAAATTTATTTCAATTCATTTGCCTCAGTTAAAATTAGAAATCTTTCTAAATAGTTATCAAATATAACACAAATACACTTAAAACATTATAATGCTTACAATTTCTAGTATAATGATTCAGAAATAGATGGTGTGGTATGGTGTGTTTTATTGGCACAAAGTTCAATTCAGGACATGCTGAACCATCCACAATAATTTTTAAATAGTTCTAAAATAAAATGTATAAATAAAAAAAGTATATTGTAAAAATGTCAAAGTTGAGAAGATCCATCATTTAAAAAGATTTGGTACATGAATAAAATTAAATCTCGAATATTAAATGCTATGAAAAAAACCAATGGCTAGAACATAGAACAAAAGCATTATTATATCATCAATACTTCTTATCTTCTACCTTCAGTGGATCTTAATTGGAGAAAAAATTATTCAAAAAACTAACACAAGCAAAAAGTATCCGTTTTCATCGTCTGTTTATTCCTTTTATCAGAGGAAACATATGCCCCCAATGTACTTACGATCAAGCCAGGAATCTCTCGATATGACTTTTTCGTTGGAGAGATAAGAAATACAAGTTTCACTTTCTTGGCCATCTTCTTTCATTTTTTGCCGGATAGAGTCTGAAAAAAAAATGGGAAAGCAGGTCGTTGATAAGAAGATCAAAGAATAAAGAATGAAAATGCTTAAAATGTGAATAAAAATGTCGAAAGAAATAGGCTAGATATCTTGAAACGAAGTTACATTACTTTTAAATTCTTTTGTAAACATAGGGCAGCTTGTATAATATGAAGTAAAAAAGATTGTCATAATTATTATAATTATTCGAAGTTGGATCCCAAAATTATCATACAAAAATGAAAACGTCGATATGCAAGTTAAATAAGTAATAGAAAAAATACATTTTTAAAAATAAATATATGTAATAACCATTGAAGATGATCTCCATAAAACGCTCTAGCATACTTATTAAACTTGCCATGCTAGAAAAATCTTACATAGAATTTGCGGAAAAAAATCATGAAATATTTTTGGTGAGAATATAACACTTTTGTTTTATCTAACGTGTCATCCTTGGCGAGATATTTGGCGATTAATTCTTGGTAGGATTTAATAGTAATCAAAAATAGAATTTTTGGTTTAGACACGCTTTTCAAAACTGATGGAAAAAAAAAATTGAAACGAAAATTTATACTCTGAAAACAAAAACCAACAGACTGTCAACCCTTTGATGGATTTGACTCAAAATTTGACAGGTGTCTCAGCTATATATGTTAAACATGTGAACCGAATTTTATTTATCACTCTCTCATCATTTTGTATTTATTGTCTTATATTCGTACAGCTTGACAGATGGATTTCCTCTGAGCAGATTTTACTCAAAATTTGATAGAAATTTTAAATTTTTATGTAAATACCGTATGCTAAATTTCAAACGTTTAGCCTAAAGCAGTTTTGAGTTATCTTTATCACACTCAGATAGAAAGGCATTTTCTAAAAATGTGTTTCTCTAACTCAAAAATATCTCTAAAACGTAAAGATTTATCAAAATTTGGAGCTCGACTTTTTTGTCGATTTCTATACTTTCACCAGCTACATATATATAAAAATAAATTTTGACTTCTTGCATATAGCCGACCACCCCGCCACCACTGAACGTAGCAGTATTGACAGGATAATAAATAAATTTGGACTGCCGGATATTTAATTGGGATGATAATAGTTATTATTTAGAAGATTTATATTGTGTGAATAAATAAATAATTCTTAAACAAAGTGTACATCATCTTGAATTCATCATTTATACAATTAATATGCAACATAAACAGAACAGTTCAAAATATGATTGGTTTCAGAGTTTTCTCTAAAAAGCAACAGTAATGTTTATTTCTTCAACATTTTATGGCATTGCTACCTAAAAAAGTAGTCATTGTGAACTCAAGATTCTAGGATATATATTTAATTAACAGAAAAAAATTCATCTTCCCCATGCTTAGTATATTCTATTTTCGATACAGAATAACCAAAATATATTTAAATTATAATGTTTTAACATTTAATCCATATTAATTAAAAGTTCACAGATGAAGTGCATCAGAGAATTAGCAGAAAAACAAGTATTAAAACAAAATTTTCTGACGAACAATAATCCTCCTCTGAGTTTATCTGATGATTACCTGATTGTATTTCAAAACAAGTATTATATTAAAAAAAATTTAATGGAATTCAAACTTAGATCAACTACAAAAAATCACAGAGCTTGGCGTACTTTATGTTCCATGAAATTATATATATATATATACAAGGTGGCCAGAAATAAAACACCCCTACTCTGACCTCCATGGATATCGAACTACTCAGTGTAAAGGCTCAAAATTTTGTACACATACTATTCAAAATATGGGGAAACGGATTTCACGAAAAAAAAATTAGTTCCTGAAATCACCGATAGGTGGCGCTGCACAACTGGAACTATGATCAAAAGACACAAATAATAATAAAAATTAAAATGTTTATGCGGAATGGAATGCTTCCATGCTTCCTTTTTAATTTTTCTGCCCCTTATGGAAAATAAAAATAGTAAAGAAGCTAGAACTCCCGTTGTAACTGCAATTTCATACTGTAACCAGAAAAATTTGCATAAAGCATGGTTAGAAGCCATGTTCTGGGTATAAAAGAAGTTAAAAGGTGGGGAATGTCATTCTTATTAGTGATGGCTGTCACGCTTCCAGAACGCGCTTTGCTTGTGAAGTTGTTTTACGAGAATAAAGGAAATGCTCCAGCAGCACTTCGAGAGTTTCGCCGACTTAAGGATTTGCGTAAGGGACCATTGCTTCCACAAGCTCTCAGGAGAATGATCGCTCGATTCGAGGAAACTGGACATCTTGGAGTTCAGCCTGGTCGAGAACGCAAACCGGTTCGTTCAGATGTCGTTGAAGATGTTGCCACCGGTATTGTTGAACAGTCAATGGATAATGTTTTAGGCTGCAGTAGTGCACGTGCAGTGTCACGACACTTGGGTGTTCCCTATAGCACAGTGTGGAACGTACTCAGAAAAATGGTGCATTGTTTCCCGTACAAAATCCGCCCTAATCAACAATTGCTGGCCACAGACAGGGAGATGCGACTGACCTTTGCATTGACATTTCTTGCTAGAGTTGAAGTGGATGCATCGTGGCCGTGGCAGATTCTGTGGAGCGATGAGGCCCATTTCCACCTCAGTGGAACAGTGAACACCCATAACTGTCGCATATGGGACACGACAAACCCCCGTACCTTCCAAGAGATTCCACTCCACTCACCGAAAGTTACAGTCTGGTGTGGATTCACAGCCACATTCATCCTTGGACCGTTCTTTTTCGAAGAGGTTACTTCCAATGGCCTTGAGACATGTACCGTGACGGCCAACAGGTACAAAAGGATGCTCGAAACATTTGTTGTACCCCATTTGCAGCAGCGCCAATGCCTTGACACCATTACTTTTATGCAAGATGGAGCACCTCCACACATTGGACTCCCTGTGCAACAGTTTCTTCGCCAACATTTCACCACTGACAGAATAATCAGTCGCGCGTTTCCGACAACTTGGCCATCTCGTTCACCGGATCTTAATCCGTGTGATTTTTGGCTTTGGGGACACTTAAAAAACCTTGTTTATCGAGAACGTCTGATAACCTTGGCAGATTTGAAAGAGAGTATCAGTCTGCATGTGAGAAGCATCTCAGATGACCAGTTACGATCCGCAGTTGAACAAGCTGTCCACAGACTTCACATTTTACATCTTCAGGAAGGGAACCATATTGAGCAGCATTCCCTGCATCGATAACGTCCTTGTTTCATGTATGCTTGGTACTTTCAAATAAAATGTGTTTAAAACGTGTTTTTGTGTCTTTTCAGCATACGTCCAGTGGTACAGCGCCACCTATCGGTGATTTCTGGAACTAAATTTTTTTTCGTGAAATCCGTTTCCCCATTTTTTGAATAGTATGTCCACAAATTTTCAAGCCTTTACACTGAGTAGTTCGATATCCAGGGAGGTCAGAGTAGGGGTGTTTTATTTCTGGCCACCCGGTATATAGTTTCGTTTTCTCTTATATTGCTCATTTATTTGATTCATCCGTATTTTAGAAGTGGCTGAATTTGCGCTCACTAAATACAGTGATATTTTTTATAATTTTGATCTAGTTCGAACAAGAAATATTTTTTGGTTCTGTTTCCGTAATTAGTTTCGTTTCCTCTTACATATATATATATATATTTCGTGAGACATAAAGTACTTATGTCTCTTGCTGTGAGTTTGTATAGTTCAAGAACAGCCTTAATTGTCTTCAAATAACCAATGTAAATTAAGGAACTGACGTCAATGATCTATATTTATATACAAAGAGAACGCTAATGAACGTTGTGCGGAAATCGCTTTTATTACTTATCGTATGGGCAATAGTCAAATACAAACAAATGATTGGTCGAATTTCAGACAGCTTCAACAAACGCTTTCACATCTGTATTGAACTCAAAATTTCAAGCAGCTAATTAATAGAGCTGTAAAATAATATTAGCAATTTTCTGGAGTTGATTTGTGTCACCAGAAAGTATATTCAGTAAGAGGGAAGAAGATATAAAAGAAACCAAGAAATAAGTTTCAGACATTAAATTTAATTTAGTGTTAATAAGTTTAATCGTCATAAAATAAGTAATCGTGGTAGGATTAAAATACTGTTTTTCTCCAAGAACATCAAATCGTGCCAATGGACCAAAACATTCGTTAAAAGCCGTTCAGTGTGAATATCTGAAACACTAACAAGCGCTTTTTAGAATTACAATAATAATTTCACAATTATTGTTGCCACTCCTCATAAGTTTTGTATTTCCTGTTTTTATTTTATAGTTTGATTGCATCTCATTCCAACTTGGAATCTGGCAATACGGTTAAGTTTTAAGTAGAATATGTTTTGGTTTTAAGTAAGATACGAATTCTATACGGTACGTTATTTTCATCATATTTTTTGATGTACGGATCATTTGATCAATATTCAAACTGCTTCATCTGTAAATAATCATCAGTTTCTACCATCACTCTGTAAATATCTTCATGAAAAATCCCTGTCTTGTGTTGTGAAAAATAAACTGATTCAAAACGAAACTGAAACTTTTTTGAGTCAACACATATGGCGTCCGCGACAGGACAGGATTTGTATTCTGAATTAAGAAGTGCACAGGTAGGACTGAGCTGAATTATTAAGAATTATTTAAGAAGCATTTTAAGTAACCTTTTTGGGTCGATCCTATTTTAGCCCACCTCTGACGCCAATTTAAAAACTCGCCAAATTATCAGCGATAATGATTTTAAAATGGCAACCCTGACAACATCTGAAGAGAAATGCGGCAACCCTACTGAATCTCATTGGTTGATTTAAACTCCGTTAGAAAACTAATCTTATTGGTACTTTCAATTTGGCGTGATTTTGAAAAATTGGCGAGATTTTGAAAAAGTCGCCAGAGGTGGGCTAAAATAGGATTTTACCACCATTTAAATTGACATTTAAATATGAATGCTTCAAAAATAAAACGAAAATCGTTAAGAATTTCATTTACGGCTACGGCGAATTAGTTGAAGCAGAATTTGGCGATGGAAGTTGACGCCAAGGATGGCGACAAGCTTGCCGCATTGAAAACTCAATTAGAAGATAAATTTTTACGTTTAGATGAGATTCAGAATGAAATTTCGTCATTGCTTTTTGAAAATACTGAGACTGTTGCCGAATACGAAACTGATTTTGTAACAGCAGAGGATTATAGAGATATTTTCTAGAACTTAAAACAAAGATAGAAATCCTGTTAAATAGTGATTCTAAATCTTATTCAAAGGGTTCACCTGATAATTTAAAACTTCCGAAACTACATTTGAAGGAATATGAGCTCATCCCAAGGTCGTGGGTTGCTTTTTGGGGTCAGTTTTCTATGATTCACAAAGACGACAGCATAAGGGAAGAAGACAAGTTTCAATATTTGTTATCATCATTAAAACCAAAAACCAAAGCTCGCAATATTGTTGAAAGCTACCCACCATCCAAAGATAATTATTTAAAAGTTATTGATCATTTAAAATCTCGATTTGGTAGAAAAGATTTATTAATAGAAGTTTATATGCGAGATCTTTTGGCATTGGTGAATAACAAATCAAATATCAAGTTAACTGATTTATATGATAAACTTGGTTCATATTTAAGATCTTTAGAAACATTAGGTTTGACAACATCCAATTATGCAGCGATGCTGTACCCTGTCGTGGAATCATGTTTCCCTGAAGAGATCCTGAAAGCTTGGGATAGATATAGACTCAACAGCGAAGTTAACGAAGAAGAGCCTTTTGTCTCAAAGGAGAAAGTTTTAGAAAATCTGATGTCTTTCTTACGCCATGAGGTTGAAAGCGAAGAGCATCGTGTTTTAGTTGAATCTTCCTTTGGAAATTGCTTTAAACGAAGGGATTCTTATAGATTAAATCAGAAAGAAGAACCTACGGCAGCTAGTCTAATTTCCAATACTACCTCGGGAAGAAATTGTGTTTTTTGTGACAGTTATCATACAAGTCAGGACTGTCAAAAAATATTAAATATGAGTCATGAGGACAGAAAATCTCAAGTAAGGCGCAAAAGATGTTGCCTAGTCTGTCTTAAGCCCGGTCATATGGCAAAAAACTGTCATAGCAGTGTAAAATGCATAATATGTAAAAGGAGACACTACGCTTTGCTTTGTCCCGATTTACAGAAAGAGGATTCAAAGAATAAAGCACCAGAAGAGAAAATTTCGACAAAGGTCCTATTAACAAATCTTCCCTCAGAATATGAAATATACCTTAAGACAATTAAAATCAGACTTCGGCACAAGGATAAAGAAATTTGTGTCAGAGCTTTAATGGATGATGGATCTCATCGTTCGTATATTGAGAAGAGTTTAATTGCAGAACTGAATCTTTCTCCTTCAGGAAAAGAAGTGTTATCTCAAGGACTGTTTGGTGGTGGCATTTCTCCTGCAACAGAGCATCGTAGATTTACAGTAACCTTTGAAAGTTTTGATCGCAAATACTCAACTTCATTATCTCTCCTTGATCAACCAAACATTTGCACAACATTACCCAGGATTCGAGACCAAAATTTACTGAATGAACTTGCTTCCCGAGGTATTAAGCTGACAGATGTCGGAAGAGATACGCCACCTATAAGAGTTCTTCTTGGAGCTGATGTATTAGGTAGCATTTTGACCGGAAGGATTGAGGTGTTAACATCTGGATTGTCAGCCATTGAGACTCTATTTGGATGGACAATTTTAGGACTAGGAAAGAAAAGGCAAGTGGTTAATATGGTCACTTTAACTATGCAGAATATCGAGTTACCGAAGATTTGGGACTTAGAAGTTTTGGATATCAAAGATCCAATTGTAAGGAAAAATAAAACTCTCTCGAAGAAGATACTCTGACCCATTTCCGGGAAACCCTGAAGATCTGTGGAGATGGAAGGTACGAAGTGGCTTTACCTTGGTTGTCTGGTCATCCACCTGTTTACGATAAACACGATGTTGCAGAATCTAGGTTACGTTCAGTAACAAAACGCTTACTTAAAGAAGGTATCTACGAGATATACGATGACATCTTAAAACAATGGCAAAAGGAAGGCATTATAGAAAATATTCCAGGTAATGAAATTTCGAAGCCAGGTCATTATCTGCCGCACAGGCCCGTCCTCAAATTTTCGAGTTCAACAACAAAAGTACGGTCCGTTTTTGATGCCTCTTTCAAAAGACCAGGATATGCTTCCTTAAATGAATGTTTAAGTGTTGGTCCTAGTCTGTCGGAACAGATTTCCCCACTTCTGTTAAGGTTTCGGACCGGTGCCATTGGAGTGATTGCAGATATTAAGCAAGCCTTCCTACAGTTGAGTGTCGGACCAGAGTATCGTGATTTTTTGAGATTTTTGTGGTGGAATACGAAAGACCAATCAAAATTAGAATTTTTTAGACATTGTCGAGTAGTCTTCGGAGTGACTTCAAGCCCATTTCTCTTGAATGCCAGTATACGACATCATCTTAATTCAGAAGAATTTCAAACTGAATTTCTGCAACCGACTGTCGAAAAACTTAAAAAGGGATTTTATGTAGACAATCTAACAACCAGCGTTGAAAGTGAAGAAGAACTAGAAGAGTTCAAGAACCAAACAATGAAGATAATGAATGCTGCTTCATTTGAATTAAGATGTTGGGCTCACAGTGGCATCCAAAATAAAGAAAGTCAAAGTGTACTTGGCCTTAAGTGGGATACAAAGAACGATGAGCTTTACTGTGTTAATCCCAAAATTGATAATGAGCCTAATAAAACTGTTACCAAGAGAAAATTATTCTCTATTGTTAACAGTATTTATGATTCATTGGGTTTCACATCACCTGCAACACTACTGCCAAAATTGCTACTGCAAGAAGCTTGGTGCAATAAGTTGGATTGGGATGACGAGCTGCCAGCTGACATGCAATTACGTTATCAACGATGGGCGAAACATCTAGATCTTGTAGAAAAATGTAGAATTCCTCGTAAGATATTGCACGGAACGATTGAGAAGGCCACCTTACACATATTTACAGATGCTTCATCTCGTGGGTATGCTTGTTGCGCATTTCTACGTTGTGAAGAAGATGAAGAAGTGAAAATCTCATTCGTTTTAGCAAAGGCTAGAGTAGCTCCTGTGCAAAGACCAACAATTCCGCGCCTAGAGCTGTTAGGAGCTTTCATTGGAGCTAGAATTGCTTCTATTATATTAGAAAATTTGAATTTGTCTTTGAAGACATATTTTTGGACTGATTCCATGACAGTTTTAGGATGGATAACTAATACAGAGCCCTGGAATACATTTGTTGGCAACAGGGTTAAAGAAATACGTGAACTGACGAATATAGAAGATTGGATATTCATTCCTGGACATATCAATCCAGCAGATCTACCTTCCCGCTCCTGTGACTGGTCTGCACTTTTACGGAGTCAATGGTAGGAGGGACCAAAATGGCTTTACGAACATCCAGAATGTTGGCCGCATGCTGAGATAATTCTTCCTGAAGAGGCAATGCTTGAACGACGCAAGTCTGTGGCTGTAAACTTAAATATTGAAACCAAAGAATCATTTGGAAATAGATTTTTATATTTTTCCAGTTATCCAAGGATTATCCACTTAATAGCTTGGGTATTAAGATTTTGTCATAACATCAGTGTGAATTCTCCAAAATTGACAAAAGAGCTATCATATGAAGAAATTCAAAAGGCCGAGGAAGTTCTCATACGAATAATACAATCAGAAAGGTCAGTGGAAATAAAGGAGAAGTACTCACAGACAATACAATTTTACGAAGAAAATAAAATTTTGAAAGTACAGTCAAGGCTTATCTTAGGATAAGACCCGGAAGAATTTGTGCGACCTACAGTTTTACCAGATCATCCAATTGTTAGAAGAATGATAGATTATGCTCATAAGACACTTCAACATGCTGATGTGCAAACTACCCTTTCTCATCTACGTGAACGATTTTGGATACCACGGGGCCGGAGGATTGTTAGAGAAGTCCTTCATAAGTGTGTAACATGTAAGAGATATGCATCAAAGCCTGTACTACCAGTCGGCCCAACTCCGCTTCATGTTGATAGAATTAATCGTGTTTCTGCATTTGAAGTAACCGGAGCTGATCTAGCAGGTCCTATCAGTTTGAAAGGGGGTCAGAAAGCGTGGATAGTACTTTTCACATGTGCTGTCTATCGTGCTATTCACTTAGAGTTAGTGACATCTATCTCAACTGAAGCTTTTAAGCAAGCTTTGAGGCGATTTTTTGCTAGAAGAGGGCGTAGTTCTATTATGTATACAGATAATGGGACTAACTTCGTGGGAACTTCAAGAGCTCTCAACAATCTCAATTGGCAAGAAATAATAGCTAAATGTGCCATTCAAAAGATTAAATGGCATTTCAGTCCTCCAACGGCTCCATGGTATGGAGGTTGATGGGAAAGAATGATTCGCACCATTAAACAACTTTTGAGAAAAGTCTTAGGCCGTGCTTGCGTAACTTACGAAGAGATGATGACATTGTTATGCGAGTGTGAAAGTATAGTCAATGGACGTCCAGTCACATATATTTATGATGATCCCAATGAACTGAGGGTTATCAAACCTTCAGACTTCATACAAGATATAAAAGGTAATGAAACTATGGATCTAGACCTCGTAGACGCTAAACATCTACGTAAACGCATTCGTTACCTCCAAAGTCTACGTTATCAATTACGCCAACGATTCCAAAAGGAGTATTTAGCAGAACTTATTCGGAATCCACAGTTGTCTTCTAAACAACAGAACCTGTCCCCTGGGGATATTGTTCTCATTGGCTCAGACAATACGAAACGTCTAAACTGGCCTTTGGGACGTGTCATCGAACTATTTCAAGGCAAGGACAACGTCGAACGAGTAGTGAAGGTACGTGTAGCCAATGGAGAAATTATCCGTCCAATTCAGCGAATTTTCCCATTGGAAGTAAGTTCCCCTGATATGCCCAAAGATATACCTGAAACAATAGAGGATGCTTCTAATACCATTGATGATCCTGGTCAAGTGTGCCCTGCTTCAAACGAGCAAACTTGTAGATCCGAGGCACTTCCTAAAGAACAATTGCAGACTGTAAAGAAAACGAAGTTCGGACGACGAATTGTTCCAGTGAAACGCTTGGACTTGTGAATTAAACTAATAACTTTAATCTTATTACTAGTTAAGATTTTTTTAAATATTGTAATTTTATGTATTGTATTTTCTTATTTTATTGAATTGTGTATATTTCTTATTCCATTTTGTATTGCTTTAGGCTCATTTGCTCGCAATACAAAAGTTTTGTATTTCCTGTTTTTATTTTATAGTTTGATTGCATCTCATTCCAACTTGGAATCTGGCAATACGGTTAAGTTTTAAGTAGAATATGTTTTGGTTTTAAGTAAGATACGAATTCTATAAGGTACGTTATTTTCATCATATTTTTTGATGTACGGATCATTAGATCAGTATTCAAACTGCTTCATCTGTAAATAATCATCAGTTTCTACCATCACTCTGTAAATATCTTCATGAAAAATCCCTGGGTTAAAGTGTAGCACGGTGTGCCCCCGAGTTTATCGCCAATATGGCAACCGAACGGAACTTTCTTACAGTAACCCTAATTATGTTTTGTTTACTACTTTTTACAATAGTTGAGTTGTTCAGGAACTACAACTGTTTTATAATAAATTTAATATTTAAAATATCGATTTCAGATGATTTAAATTTTTCTTATTCTTTTAATTTAAAATTTATTATACAAAGAAAGTTTAGAATAAAATTAATATTAATTAAAATAACATTTATTTCATTTTTTTTCTGTTAATATTTACAAAAAATAATTTCGTTTTCACACTTTTAATTACCACTATGCGAATTCGCAAATCGTCTGCGTTTTCGTATTAAAAGAAGTCTGCCATGGAATTATTCGCAGTTCTCGTAATTTTTTTGGTGCTCCAACGTTTGGTTCCCTCGAAATATTATTATGTCTGCAATCGCACAGGAGTGGATATTTGGTAGTTGGGATGTTATGCACTATTTCGAACCTGCTGAATGGATGAAGGGTGATTGGAATATTTTTTCACTGAGTTGATGAGGCTTGGAAAGAATGCTTTGAGTGTTATGAAGTGTTAAGTGTTTATGAAAAGATTAAATAAAGCAAGTAAGTACATTAAATATTAAAAATTCTGTATAATATTCGTTCCTATAACATCATTTATTCTTTCTGGTAATATTATTATGCGCTATTCCTTAATCCACACCGTCCATCTGTTCAATTTGCTAGCGAAGCTACTGCATTCCCGCTCCGTATGAAAGCGAAGCCCTAGGATGTTTTTTTAAAGTTAAAATATACTGCCCGGTGCCTTCGGCATCTGTAGAAGGCACCGGGCAGTATTAAACAAATAATTATAAACATTCTAAATAAAAAGGTGGGAAATGGCAACCGTAACTGTTCCGTGGAACAGTTTGTTTATTTTGTCCGCCATCTTGGTTGGCGATTTGGCATCCTTGGCGCAGCAAGGGGCACACTATTCTACACTTTTACCAATCCCTGTCTTGTGTTGTGAAAAATAAACTGATTCAAAACGAAACTGAAACTTTTTTGAGTCAACACAATTATATTTGCCGAGAAATCACTCCGAAATATTTCAATTTTGGCTTATTTTTGGCGTGTTAAGATTAATATAAGTATATCTTTATATTAATCTTAAGTTTAACCGTAATCGTTATATATATATGATACTCGTATTAATTAAAACAATTATCTAATAGAAAATGATTTTTGTAATACCTTAAGACTAAAATAATACCTTTTAGTATAAAATTCATCTTCGTACAATTTTTTACCAAAATTTTAATAATTTATTTTTTAATTAGATATACTAACGAAGCAATGCTATGATGAAATTCAAACTCTCCATCAAAACATTCAAGTGTGCGCTGCTGTCAATCATTAAATTAATTGTAAGATTTAATTATCTGCTTTTATTTCGTAATATGCACGCTTTCTAATTTGCAGTAAACTACTTTAATTGAATTCATATCACATTCAATATTTTCGTTATATCCCATTACACGGGGAATAGTTTTTAAAGAAATGCTACCCATATTAATAACTAGCCGCCTTTGGCGACCAGCTGGTTCGCCATGAGTAAAGAGTTCTAAAATTTTCAATTAAATCACATATTCATTAGCCTTGAAGTAATTCCGGGCATTGATTGACCTGAAATTAGTATTTTCTTTAAGATGATGGACGGAAAGTTCTAAAAGTACACCTTTTCCTAGTAATATTCTTTAATTTTATACATCAGTCAGTTTTAACCATCGGTTATGCTTCCGAAATATTAAAAAAAATTTCGATGATGTTGCCAAAATATTAAATATGTTTTTTTGAAGAATGCGAGAAAGGAAAAAAGTATTAAATTAATGATACAGGTATTGCAAACGATTACATAAATATGCCATTAAGTCGGGATTCCAATGCATATCCTGTCTAAATTCAATCAGGTTTACCGTAAATAAAGATTTATTGAGTTAATGATATAGATATTGCAAACGATTGTAGAATCCTTTGCTTTGCATTTATTTTTCAAAGAAAATATCACATTTTATATTTCTTTTATTTTATCCAGTCACGTGCTGAAAGTTGCATTTCTATAGATTTGTTTTGCGATGATAATTTGTTTTATTTGAACTTCCGGCATTCTTTTATTTTATCTAGTCACATGCTAAAAAAACATGGTTAAAATATTTCTTTAAAAATTCGTTAAAAATAGAAGCTGAAGTTATATATTAAAAGACTGATACCATTAGAAGGCTAATTTTTTAATCTTTAACTTGATGTAAAAATCATGTTTGTGCGATCATATTTTCGAAAATTATAGCGGAAAAACGTCGAAATTTCGCTTAAATTTTAATTAATTCAAATTCTAATTAAAAATTCGAAAAAAGGGCTCCGAGGTGCACATTCCGGACCTCCAAGGTATACATGTACCAAATGTGGTAGCTGTGGGTCCAATGGTCTGGCTTGTAGAGCGCCAACATACACACACACGCACACACACACACACACATTGAGCTTTATTATAAGTATAGATATAGATATAGATTAACAGTTTGAATATACAATAATCTAGGCGAGCAAACTGATTGCCATACTCGACTAATTTGATATACGTATTTCACTATGTTTTTTTTTAAATAATGCATTTACCTGGTTTTGAAAGTACAGACCGATTAACAGCCAACCCGTAGTTGGATTTGATTTCAAATTTGACAGGTGTCTACAGTAAAGATGTTAATTTTGTGAACCGAATCTTATCTACATAGCTCATTTTGCAGTTCTCGTGTTAACTTAAATTCAAAAAACCGGACCTCAATAGATTTTACTTAGAATTTGATAGAATCTGCAAACAAATTTGATGTAAACACCGATACAAAATTGTAGCTCAAAGCATTAACGAGATTTTTTTTTTTGTCACAGGAGGATAGACAGAAAAAGGGATGTTTTTCAAAAATGCATTTTCGAAATCCGGGAGAGGTAAAACATGGAAATACGTGAAAATCTTGAATTCGAATTTTTAGTCGAATACTGTTCTTTCTCTGTATTACGTATACCAGAACGTGATACGTCTTGAGCACAGAAAATTAATAAGCTATCAAAATTATTTTGGATTTGGATTTGAATTTCTGGCGCAAGATCGTGATAGAGAATATATTGCCCCGATACAGCTTAAAATTTTTCCATTAAGATAAAAATAGTTTAATATTGTGGTGGTGGTTCTAATACCACTTGGTCATACCAAGCCCGAATGAGCGGAGCTCTTTCGAATGAAGGCAGAGGTGTGCGCCTTTCGTTGTTAACGAGCACCGTTAAGGTGGAAGTACGACTTTGCTCGAACACACACGATACAACCCTTTTTAGGGGGCAATTAAACTCATTCATCCATCTGAAAGTCAGAATTTAGATCCAAATCAGAGACCGACTCATCCCTGATTCAGTACTCCCAAAGGTATCGTTTTGTTATGGGAACTTGGAGGACTTTGCAGTCGCGACCTATTTAACGTTCCCCATCTGCCATTAGCCAACACGGCAGTCTTTGGCCGAGACGAGGACAGAACTCACAACCTTTCGATTACTAGACTGACGCTCTACCAACCAGGCTGCAGCGGCCTACAGTTTAAGATTGTCGAAAATGTAACTGACTGTGTTCAAACTAATCAAATGGAAAAAAAGAGAGAAAGTTATTGAAACTAGACTTAACACTTCATGTAAAATCCCCACATCTTTAATATATAAGAAAATGTTTGGATGATGCGTCTCACCCAATAAAAAATCCAAGTTAAAATTGTTGGATTTAAAATGGTTATATCGAAGGTCAATAACGGGGGTGCATTATCTTAAAATGTGACGAATTGTTAAAATAACTTCACAATTATCACACATTGGGGGAGGTTCGGAAAAAAGTAAAAATCTATGTGTCAGGCGAGTGTGACCAATACGTAGTCGGGATAAAATTATATCATAGCGTCTACTTAGTTGTGAAAACCAGTTGGCCAGTTGTGGTTTAATAAAATGTAAAATGTACTATCGAATTGGAAAAAACAACAAAATCTTGAATGAATGTTTGAAAAAGATGATAATTATATCTCTGAAATAAAACAAACAGCGTCTCATATAAACGAGAGTCAAATGTTTCAAGAATTTAAAATCAGAAAATGTTTTATCACTTTACCAGTTCATGACTTCTTTATTTCATATAAAAAGGAAATAAAACATCCAAATCGAAACTACTTTCAAACTGCCCACGTTGCTTTCAACTCCGACGTCAACGACGTGACCATAATATTACTAGAAAGTCCTAATAAGCGTATGCAATAAAACTGGGTCATGATTCAGCTAATAGCAGATTTTATGTCGTAAAATGTAACTATTAGAAGATAGAAATGTATGTGAAACGCTCTTGGGATGCATTGACGTAAAATCAGAAAGTTTATTCTGGTAATATAAATAAAATAAAATTTAATATAAAGAATTTTTGAAAAAATATATAATAAAAACTGAGCCTAACTTGCTGCTAAATCTAAATTTACTGACAGAACTAAATTGAAAATTTTTAATTCATTTTTCCACACGAAATTACCAAGAAACAGAATTTATATAATTAAATTTTAAAATTTGTGTAAAACAGATTTAAATATGAAGACTGGCAATTAGTTAGTTCAATTCATATCTGTACCTGTAATAAAGTTCAATGTGTGTGTGTGTGTTGGCACTCTACAGGTCAGACCGTTTGACCTACAGCTACCAAATTTGGCGCATGTATACCTTGGAGGTTGGAAATTTGCATCTTGGAGCCTTTTTTGTAAATTTTCAATTAGAATTTGAATTAATTAAAAATTAAGTGAAATTTAGTCGGTTATCCGCTTTAACTTCCGAAAATATTATCGAAGAAAGATGGTTTTTACATCAAATTAAAGGCAAAAAAATTACTTGCCAATGCTATCGGTATTTTAACATATAATTTAAGTTTCTATTTTTAACGAATTTTAAAAGAAATATTCTATGTTTTTCAACAATATATTTTGGAAAAAACAATGAAATTTAATTTGCATGAGCAGGTTACGAGCGAAAGAGAAAAAATTATCTTTTATCAATATGTTGCCATCAGATTGACAGAAATTCAAATTATAAAATAAAAACATTATTGCAAATTAAACATATAAAAATGTAATTTTCAGCATGTGCCTGCATAAAACGAAATAAATACAAAATATATTTTTCACAAAAGAAAATGTAAAGAATTTTTTTGTTACTTTTGCAATATTATTAATTAAATAAATCAGCTTTATTTTCAGACACACACACACACACACACATACATACATACATACATATATATATATATATATATATATATATATATATATACTTTAAGACTTTAATAATGGAAATGGAGAAAAGTGTCTAAATGAAGTGAATAACTGCATAGCATGTAACATGTCTATAAATGCTTTAAAAAAGGAAGAATGTTTAGCTTTTAAATAAAAAAAGATAAAATAAACTTCAATCAACTCAGTTTCTAAAACTGGCTGATTTGTAAATACTTGAAAATCACTATTCAATAAAAATGGGCATTTCATCGACCATTTCAAAGATGATATCCCAATCAACATCCAGAATTTCCCAAGACTGGCATATGAATGAAAATGTTGAATGTTCCAAACATTGCTATTCAAAACTTCATAAGTCGATAAATTTGATAGTAGAAAATAGAAATCTTCATTTATTTATTTGAAAGTTGAATTGTCAAGAATATTTCGTAGAATATTATTCCTTATAACTAAAAATTCCATAAAATTTAGACAATAATATTTTTATTATGTTTATAGATCAAAATAAGACTAAAAAGTATTATTCGCATCATTTAAATCTTTTTCAAAGTAAAAATAAACTGAATTTTATGATGAATCTAAGTATTTTTGTTGAATAATATCTGAAATATTACATAAATTGTTGTAATTATTCAGTAATGCACATAATGATTCTCTTTTACTTATATTTAAAAAAGTGCTTGGTTTCGGTAAAAAAATATTTGTATATCAATTTGCAGTTTAGTCATTTCCACTTTAATTAAAAGTTGAAATTTTGCGACAGCTGACAAATAGTTAGAGAGACATATAGTACATTACAGGCTTAAGACCTTTATAACTGCATGAGTGAATTACATGACTATCAAGATTTGAACCTTAAAAATATTTTGATGCAGTAGCTATTAAAAGGCAATTTATATAAAGTATTTAATTGAAGATGACAATTTGCATAAAGTATTTAATCGACGATGACAATTTACACAAAATATTTAATTGAGGATGAAAAGTCACATAAAGTATTTAATTGATTATTTTAAACAGCAGTAAGATCGCCAAAGGCGGTAAGTTATAATAAATAGATTTTTTAAATTTCTGAAGAGTTTTTTTAAAAACTTTTTTCACATTTTTAAAACAAAATAATTTCATTTAATTTATCGCAAATTACCGAAAATTTATCTCTCCGATAAGATTAATTAATAATTTAAATGTTGTAAAAGAATAAAAGGAATGTTAATGCATGTTAACAATATTTTAAATTCGTGTATAATGAATTTGTTTTTAATCTAGAAGAGGAGAAAATTATATAAACTAATTCATCCTGAAAATTAATTGCTTCCATTTCAAATTATTAGAAAAAAGCTATGACTTGTAAATGTATTAAAACAGCTTCTGGCTATTTAATCACAAATATGTTATTTTATTAAAATAAATTATTTAGTTTAATTAACAAATGTTCGTCATTGGCGGCCAACTTATTCGTTAAAATTTCAAAACATTTTGAGCTGTTATATATTAATCTAGAATGCATATTTTCAAAAATTCATGAATTTTATTGAATAAGTGAAAACAAATTAGAACTTGGGCAAATCGAATCCGATATTACTACGAATATAATAGAACAAAATAAAAGTGGAAATATGAATCTTATAAAAGCATTTTTATCATGTAAGAAAAAGATGTTGTTTTGGTTTGAGGTTTTCTTTGAAGCCTTAAAAGGCGTCGGCAACAAATTGGTGATTAATCGCTTTTGAGGCTCCATTTTTCACTTTTAGGGTTATTAGAAAATAATGCAGGAGGTTGTCACAACTGGCGATTTATCGCCAACTAAAATTACAACTTGATTTCTAAAATATTCATTCTATGAATTCGTAAGGATTGGCTTAATTAATTTGTCATTAACCAGTTTAAACCAGTTTGACGGGACTATCAGATTACGAGCACGTCAATATTTAGAAAAACGAAAGAGTTTTTTATTATTTAAAAAAAATCTCAAAATTGGTTGAGCTCAAAAAACTTTGTTAAGGCAAATAATGACTTAAAAATAATAATGTTCTCCCACAAAACTTGAAATTTGCGATCGTAGATTTCAGTTTATTGTACATTTTCAGTTTTATTATACATTTTAATTTTATTTTATCTCAATTTTATCTTGGTGAAAATCACGGAATCGAAACGATGGATGAGGTTAAATGTCATAACACTAAAATCGGTTACAAATAGTTTGTTACATTTAAAGAATTGTTAAAAGCAATGAGAAGAAATGAAATCGATATCATCCAATATAGTACAATATAGTACATATATAATATAGTACAAACACCATTAATAATTTCGGAATATAAGGTCCACAATTTTCATCAGTAAGTCGTAGCGATTATTTATTTACTGACGGTTTGACTTATTATCACACTCAATTATATAACTTTTCTTTGAGTGAATAGAGTTTTTGGGGATCATAATTCATTGTGTGTATATATTTATATGTATATATATATATATATATATATATATATATATATATATAT
>JAPMOQ010026260.1:381279-433041 GCA_026543055.1 Argiope trifasciata | reverse complement strand
TGTGTGTGTGTGTGTGTGTGTGTGTGTGTGTGTGTGTGTGTGTGTGTATAAGGCATATATGATTCATGATAGGCATTCACCCCAATTTCTTGGAAATTAAATCGCAATTCTTTTAAATATTTTATATTTCTATGACAAAAAATGTTTGAGTAAGGAAAACATATTATCATGAGACGGTCTGTTTTAGGCTACGACCCTTTTCTTTTTAAGAAAAAAGCACAAGCCCTCAATTATGCTGTAAAAACTAGATTGCAAATCTCATGAATTTTGCTCTCAACATTTTTTTAGCTTCCTCGCTCACAAATGAATCGAAAGACAAAAATAATGGCAAAAAAGTTTCTTTTCAAACTTTTTAAGCTTTAAAATGAGAAGATTTATCAAAATTTCGAAGAAAAATATTTTGTCGATTGCTATATGCTGTACATTTGGTCTACAAAAAAATCTTAAAATACAGTTTAACTTTCTTGTCAGAGAGATATAAGTTAATTCTACTCATGACGATTTTCATTTAAGATATCATTAGAAGGAAACGTTAGCCTACGTTAGAAGGAAAAATTGTGAATAATTGGATTTTTTAAAAACTATTTATGATTTTTAAGATGCATTGTCAATTATAGACCCTAAATACAAAAAATATTATTTGAAAATAAAATATATTTTGAGAAATAGGAAAATGTGTAGTAAATTTTAATGAAATTGAACCAAAACGGTTAACACTCTACACAAAATTGTAATGCAGCAATCCTATTTTTCTTTGTACACATGTTATAAAATATAATGATGAATGAAATGAGCCCAAATCTAAGAAAAAGTTTGTGATGAAAAGATGTTATGGGTAAAACTATATGTATATATGCATTTTTTTCATAAATTCACGACTTAATTTTTCTAAAAACACCTATAAATGAAAAAATATTTCACCCATAATAAATATTTTGACTCATTTTATTGCCCATATAATTTAAAACACAAGCTGAAATTTTTATGTAAGTACATATTAGATGGAGAATTTTTATGAAAATTAAAATTGCAGTTAAAGATAAATTTTAAACGAATATATGCTTTGCTTTAAATTCGCCAGGATGATAGGTCAGACCTTCCTTTTCCTAGAAAGTATGAACTGTTTTGTAAAGAAGAAAATCTTAACTACAAGAAATAACAATAAAAAAAATTCGCTTATATGGTCGAAAACCAATGTTTATACCTTAATACCCATACCTAAAGCGTATCTCAATAAAAAACGATCTGGAAATTTGCGATCTTTTCTGCTTCCCCCCCCCCTCTATTAACAATCTCATCTGGCAGAGATTGGCCGTTCGTGGCGATCATCGAGGTGCTACAACCTATTATTGAACCGGAGGCTGTGATATTAAGATTCCTGCTCTGGACCAGGGCCAAAAGCTCAGCCGCCAACTCATTAGCAAATGGTCTGGAACATGTAAATGGTTTCTTTCAGCCATGTTTCGGGAACCTATCGAATTTTCATAAGAACAAAATAATGACGTCCCATGAAGTTTTCTCAGACCGAGAATGATCGATGCTTTTAAAAGAAGTGGAAATTTCATTTCGCTGGGTATGCTGAAAATTATGATTCCAATTATAGAATGCGATAAGGGGATAAATGTTACATTACTGCGGTAGTTAAAGTATATCTCCAAGATCTTAATTTGTAGAAAATGTTACAAATGAGTCAGCAATTGACCAGCATTTAAATAAGCATTTAAATCGCTATTTCAGCAGACTAAATAATGATAATGCTTGGAAAAAACTATTAGTAAATACACTATTAGTACACTAGTAAATATATCCAAAACATATTAGCTACTATATCAGTTGCCTTTGGCGATCATCATAGTCATTCAAATTATTGAATTTTAGGCATCTGTATAAATAAAAATAAATGCTTGTCTGTATGTCTCTTATGCCTTCCTAAACCCTTCGCCCGATTGTGATGAAACTTGGTTAGCTTATTGCTTACACCTAAGTGATGGTTATAAGAATAGTACAATTATCTAGAATTTAAAAAAATTGAATCTCAACCGCATCTATTTACCAAGAATTAATCTCCTAATGATTCTCCGAGGAGACAATAGATTCTGTAGAAATGCTAAATCCAAGGGAAAGGCTACTTTGGGTAGCTATAGTACGCAAATGTCATGCAAAGTTATTCTCAGAGGTAATAACCTTATTACAGATTATGCGAGAATGTTCTGGGGAGGCCAACCCTGGGGTTTTTAAATTTTAATTAAATTTCAGCGTTTTTTCGCAGTAACTACCAAAAATATTGTAGAACAAATAACTTTGCACTATCTTAATTTTCAAAAATTATCTTTACATCTATATTAACGATTTTATGGTATAAATATATTTTCTATATTCAATCAATTCTAAATAATATTTTAATCACATTTTCTATAATTAAATTGGAGAATTCTGAATGAATTTCGAGATACAATAGTTTCTTTCATTACCATTCTGAAATAACACTAAGTTTTACAATTCTAAAAGAATACACAAATCTAATACATAAAAACAAAAATATTAAATTATAAATATGGAACGTTTTTTTAATGTACCGTTGTATTTGATAAAGCTGAAAAAATCATTTAAGTCAGTTAATTTGACCGATTAAAGCAATTGATAAGACTGAAAAACTGAATCAGTCAAGTCAATTAACTTGACTGATAATCAAAACGTAATCAATCTTTTCAGTTTGTACATGCAAATTGAAAAGTATGTATAATTGGAATTTAAAGATAAGTGAAAATCCTACTTTGGAGTTATTTTTTTAAAAATGTTTTTTTTTTTTTTTGACATTGACAAAAATATGCAAATGATGGTAGAATTTGAATTTCCTAATCACTTTACAAACATCGTCACAGTTAATATCAAATTAATTTTTTTAAATTGAATAAAGAAAAAAGAATACGAAAATTAAAAGAATATCATTTAAAAAATATGTTTTTAGTATCAAAATAATTAAAATTATTATTTTTATGTGATAATAGTGTTTTGAAGATATGACTATCAATTTTCGCAAAATTTGCTTTTTTCAGTATTCCGGAAGTACCACTTTTCGATGATTTTATTTTACTAAGGAATAAAATGCAGAATGATAGACGTATTCCTGGAATTTTCGTCATTCTTTGACCTTGATTTTCCTCAGTTAAATACTTTTCATTCATTTTCTCCCTCACGTTTATGCGATTGTCGTATCGTTTCTGACCGCGCTATTCTAACCCAAAATTTTGTATTGGTTGATTATAAGGCTAGTAAGGGTAGTAAAAAAAGCTTTTTGCAGAATATTATATATAGTATCGATAAAGGTGGCCAAAATTATCCCAAGATTATTATATTACCGTTATTATTCTCAAAAAATTCAATAACAAATAAAAAAGTTTTTAAAAACAAAATTTACAAATTTTATGAAAAAAAATTTAATTATTTGTATAATTAAATTTTAAAAATGAAATATTCTATTTATTCATAAAAATTTAATAGTTAACCTTCAAAGAAATTATAAATTACTCTAAAATATTTTATTGAGAATTAGCTAAGTTTGGTGACCAGCTGATTCACCATGAGTAATCCGTTCTAAACTTTTCAATGAAATACTTACGTATCTTGTACTTTTCATAACTTATCAGCCAAATTTAGTTAAATTCGAACTTCGATATTAAAGTAACTCATATTATTATAGAAGCCTTAATTTATTTGTTTATTGTACTCTATACCTCTATGATTTGCAATGAGCTATCGTGGAATTATGTGGAAAATATCCCATCGTATATTTATCCTATAGCCACTATGCTTCTATTTCAACACGTGCTGAGCATCACACTTTCAATTTGCTTTGCTTTTGAGTTTAATTTGCAATAAGAGTTAATTTAATCATACCGTTTGAGTTTTTGTCAAAGTAGCGGTAAAGCACTGGTACATTCTTAATATACTCTTGCAGGTTAAATTCTACTTTCATTTTGTGAGAAATTAATTGTTGGAAAATATAATTACAGTATTTTTTTAAATCCATTAAAAATAGAAATTTAATTTATAGGTTAAAATATTGTTATCAATGAAAAAAAGTCATTTTTAAGAGGAATTTTAAAAAGTTTTGTAGTGCAAAATTTTCGGAAAATATCGCAGAAAAATTCCTAATATTAATTTTTAATTAATAAAAGTTTTTAAAAAACTCCGTCTATAGGTATACTTTTTTATCCTCCAAAATGAATGTGTACATACCAAGTGCGGTAGCTGTTAACATATGGTCTGGTCTGTAGTGCTTAACACACACACGCGCGCGCATTCATTCATATACTCAAGCACATATTCATTTGATTATTAGCCTTGAAGTAATTCCGGGCAATGATTGGCCTGAAATTGATATTTTCTTTTAAGATGGTGGACAGAAAGAATGCGTTTCTTAACAATATATGTTAACATTAATACGTTTTCATAATTATTTTATTTTTATAAATCAATCAGTTTTAATGATTGATTTAAAAGATTGATTGTTGTAACAACTTTTGTATAAAATATTAGTAAAAAGATTTTTTAAATATAGCTCGCAGAGCAAAGTATAAAAAAATCAATAACTCATTACTCATTAAAGCGCTGTTTGACTTAAGCTACATAAAATGTAATTATTTGCTTCACTTAGATCAAATTAGTAGTACTAAACAATATGTATGCCTATTACTAATATTTTACTAACATAGTCATTGGGTCGGAATTTGAATGCATATCCTATCTAAATTCGATCAGGTTTACCGTAAATAAAGAAGATTTGTTGAATTATTTAGATATTGCAAATGTTTATAGAAAGCTTTTCTATACATTTATTTTTTTAGAGACTATCTATCACATTTCATATTTATTTTATCTTATCCAGTCACGTGCTGAAAGTTAACTATTTAAAGATTTAATTTGCAATAATAGTTTTTTTAATAATTTGAACTTTCCTCTGTATGATGACAACACGTTAAAAAAACCCTGATTTTTTTCCCACTTGACGTGCTCGCGCAGATTAGATTGAATTGTTTTGTCCGAAATATATTGTTGAAAAATATGGTTAAAATATTTCTTTAAAAATTTGTTACAAATAGAAAGTTAAGTTATATGCTAAATTATTGACATTATTAAAAGGCTAATTTTTTTAATCTTTAATTTGATGTGAAAATCATGTTTGCGCTATAATATTTTCAGGTTATAGCTAAAAACGCATTTCAATTCTAATTAAAAATTCAAAAAAAAAAAAGTCGCTCCGAGGTGAACATTTTTGGTGTCCAGGGTATACACATGCCAGATTTAAATAAGTAGTTGGAACGTCTGACCTGTAGATAACCAACACACACACACACATTGAGCTTTATTACAAGTATAGACTAAAACATCTTTTTATAACAATTTCACAAATTATCTGCATTTTTTTCTTTCGCTGCTTAAGTCCGCGAGTTCAACTTATTGTGAAATGTAAACATCGCCTACTTTTATCTTTCCTCTCCCCCCTATTTTGACTGAATAAAAACAGCTTAAGATGTGGTAAAAGCTCAAAGAGTTTCGAATAAGAGAGTACATGGGATTAAAAATTTATTTATTTATTTATGTTAATCTTTGTTTGCATCGATTCGTTTCAATGATACATTGCATATCAATTTACCAAAAAATTGTGAATGCGAACAGTTTAATGATAATTTATACTTAGATAATAATATAAATATAAATATACTTAGATGATAATTTATGCAGCTTAATTTATACAGTTTAATGATCATTTATACTTAATTGATATTTGTGACGATTTTTATGTACTTGATTCTATTGATATAAAGTGACATAAAATGCCAGTTAATACACATTTAAATTTCCCAGATCTTCAGGAGCAAATATTTGCCTAAAATGAAGACCTCCCATGGACGTGAAAAGGCAACATTTTTTAATCTTCTAAAGTGAAATTTCTTTCTAATTTGAAACATTGGAAGCAAATCAAACATGTTAATAAAATTAACATGTTTGAAAACAATTGATTCTTAAGGATAGCTTTATTTGATGCTTAAATTTGACCAAGTTTATGCGAAAATTTTCATACTTTCATTGTTTTCACAATTTCGAAGTATAAAAATTCTTTAAATTTATACTGTTTACTACAATAGAGATTTTAATTTACGCATAGGTAGAAAATGTTGCTGGATAAGAGGATGCCGCTTGTTATAAGATGAAGAAAGGGATAGGGGAATACAAAACCTGTGCGACCTATACCACAATAGCAAGACAATTAAAAATTTTCTATATTACAACCTTTTTTTTTTCCTACTCTTAGTTTTTGTATAAAATGAAGACCGCAGTGGCCTGGTGGTAAGGTCTCGGCTTTGAAACTGGAGAGTTCGAGGCCCTATTCCACCGCAGAACCGTCGCGTAAGTGGGTCTGGTGCCACGTTAAATCCGTTAGGAACAAACGTCCTCCCGCTGGTGTGGTGTGGATGGGGGAGTGCAGCTCAGGTGTCTTCCTCGTCATCTGATGGGGCGGTTCACAATAACGTGGAACGTGCGAAAATAGCCCTGGTGTTGCTTCAAAACGAAACGTTAATGAACCAAACTTTTCTATAGAAATAAAATGAGTTAAAAAAGGAAACTTGGAAGAACTAACGCTTATATATGGAGAAAAAAAAAGTTCAGGTGTCGTCCTCGTCATCTGACCGTGGTTCAAAATTACGAGGTCTGTCCCAAAATAGCCCTCGTGTTACTTTAAAACGGGACGTTAATATAACTAAACTAAACTAAAACTAAACCAAATGGCGAACACAAATTAGAATCAACGGTTAGTTTTGAAAGTAGTAATATTCGAGAACTTTTCAAACTATAAATATGAAAAAAGTCTTTTTCAGTCAATAATATTTTTTAAGTTAAAAGCATAAAAATATTATCCAGTAAAAGCAATATTTTTTGAGTCATTCATATCAATCCTCTATCTGTAGTATTCATTGCGCAATATTTACTTATCAGTAAAATCAGTGTTAGGTGTGATAGTGTTAAAATCAGTGCTTTAAGAAGATTTTACTATTTTTTTTTCAAAATGGTCATTATCGTTTCACTAGGACATTTCGGCTATCAATAATCTCTCATATTAGTGGTGGTGGTGGGTCTAATGCCACTTGGCACTCATACCAAGCACAAATGAGCAAAGCTCTTTCGAATGAGGTGTGCGCCTTTCGTTGTTAACGAGCACCGTTAAGGTGAAAGTACGATTTTGCTCGAGCGCACGCGACGCAACCCTTTTTAGGAGGCGGTTCTAATTCGTTCATACACTCATCCATCAATCTATCCGCAAATCAGAATTTAGATCCCAATCCGAGACAGACTCATCCTTGATTCAGTACCCCCAGAGGTATTAATTTGTGATGGGAACTTGGAGGACTTTGCAGTCTCGACCTATTTAACGTGCCCCAACTGCCATGAGCCAACACGGCGGTCTTTGGACAAAACGAGGACAGAGCCCGTGACCTTTCGGTTACAAGACTAACGCATTACCAACCAGGCTACCGCGGCCCCCTTTATATTAGTAAAAACATTATGACGGTATTTTTGTGTTGTTGTTACTTATGGCACTTGCCATAGATAAGCCCGATTGACGAAATCAACGGTTTAAGTAGAATTTATGCAGAAGCTATTGAGGATAAAGGCCTCTAGTACCCGACGGTCGACTTTTACGGGCAATCTTAACTGAAGATGACACTCACATACTTGCTTGCATAATCCCTTTCTAAGGGGGTTATGATATTTTCATACTCCTCACAGATGAGAAAAGTGTGAAGAACAACCATGACTGAGCCAGGATTGGACACTGGGACTTCCAGACACAGGGAAGAACCCAAGACTCTGACAGCATTTTTCTAAATCAGTGAAAATTTCTAAATGCAATAAATTACAAATGTGAATTGAAAAATTCAAATAACGTTTTTTTTAATTTAGTTTCATCAAGATTAAAAATCCATGTTGTTACGGAAATTAGAGAATTCCATTTTTTTAATAGAAATGAAGATAAATCGGGTTCAGGAGAAGTATAAGTCAACTAAACTATCTCTTTCTTTTATAGAAAATAACATAGAGGAGAAATTAGATTATGAAAAAATAATAAACGTTTTCTTAGCTAAAAAAAGAAAAGTAATATTTTAGTATTTTAATATTTTTCAATATCATTTTTAGTGTTTGAAAAATTGTATTGCATTTTTTTCGTTTCTCTTTCTTTTATTAACAGTTCAGATGTATCTTTTTATGCTACAATTTAAAAAAACTATACCCCCTTTAAAATTAAATTTGTGACCGAAGAGCCCCAAAATTTTAATTCTATCAAGGTAGATTATTAAAATCAATAAATCATGCCAATTTAGTTAAAAATACATATAATGACATTAAAATACATGATTTACAGGGGGACAAAACTATTTAGGATAATAACATTTAACATACATGCATTAAAATAATACTCGGAGACTACATCATGCTTTACACTCGCTTCCAAGACATGGACTGATTGTTCGTGACAACGGCCGACAGAGGGCTGAGGAAAACAGTTATGGTATCAAATTTACTTTTTCATTATCAATTTGAATTATAATTTCAATACTATTTTTAATGTTTGGATAATTTTGATACTAACTCAGCTTTCATTTCTTTTATTACCATTTCAGAAGTATCCTTTTATGGGACAATACAAATTTTTAAGCTCCGTTTAAAAATTTAATATACTGTTCTGTTATTATATTAAATTATAATTTATATCATTATTGTTCAAAAATGTTTATTTAATTATATATTTTCTCAGATAATGTGATACCGAAATAGATTGAGCTCATAATATTAGAATGGTATATTTTTGTTTAAAGGCATAATATTGAAATTTATTGTTTTAGTTTGCAATATTGTAAGTCTCTTTTTCCGAATAAAAATTGCTCTATATGCAGAGCAGAAATTTGTTTATCATATTTTAATATCAGTCATTGAGTGTGAATTTTATAAGATCCCTGTATCTTAGAAAAATTTTTGTGATGCGTATTCGTAAAATCAACCTCTATAATTCTTATAACAATTCATAATATTTAAAGATTTAAAGTATGCTTAATTGTAATTGTATATATGTTTGATCTCAAATGCATTTTCTTTTAAAATCGCTATATTTGCTGCATTGCTTACCATACTTACTAAGATCCTTAATGAATTTTGAATAATTCTTTAATATTCTGCAGAATGTACTTCTCCTTTTTCTTCAAATTTAAGTCGGCAGATTTCATTTTATTTTCCACAATTCAATGCGATGAATCATACTGCTTGAATTTAAAATGAATTGACAATTACGTGGATTTGAAGATCGTTGGAAAAAATTTCCAACCGCTATTTTGAAATTTCATTCCACTTCAACTCAAAAAGAAGAAAAAAAAATTTAAAAAAATCGATAACTTTTAACAGTTTCTGCCATCAAACATTGTCTTCCTATATTTCTAATTACAACTTTGTATTCTAAAATTAATTATTTGGAATTCTGCCAAGTGGCGCCAGAATACTATTATAGAGATTGTAAATGTGAAAGGTTTTGCGATCATCCGTGGAAGGCATAATTTCTTCTTTAACTGAATCTGCATTAGCAACGTGGAATTAAAATTCACTTGATATTTTTTATATCTTGAAATGCTTATATATATTATTCAGTGCGTTTTATTAAATCATATGATCGAAATGTTTCGTGAATTTTTTTCTGCTGATTTACAAACTACACTCCTTTTTGAATAAGCTAGCGAAGCTGGGAAGGATAATATACACATATATATATATAACAATACCTCTTAATTTAATTTGTATCTTAAATAATTTCCTGTTTTATTATCTTAAGGTATCAGACTGCATTCGGAAGAAATTTTTTGAAAAATTGGATTTTTTAGAAATTATTTATGGTTTTTAGATGTATTGTCCTAATAGACACTATCAATACCAAAATAATTATTTGAAAACATGATACATTTTGACAAATGAGAAAATGCGTAGAAGTGTAGTACATTTTAAGGAATCTTAACCAAAATGGTCAATACTCTGCACAAAATGATAACGCAGCAATCCTATTTTTCTTTCGGCACAAGTTATAGAATATATTGAAAAATGAAATAAACTGAATCCTAAGAAAAATGCTAAGATCCAAAGAAGTTATGGATACAAATATGCGCATATATGCATTTTTACCATAAATTACTACTTAATTTTTCTAAAACCACCATAAATGAAAAAGTATTTCACCTGCAATAAAATTTTTAGTTCATTTCATTACCTATATTATTTAAAACACACGCTGAAGTTTTTAAGTAAATACCTCTATTAGTTTTGGGAATATCATGTTAACGGAAGAGAAGTTTAATGAAAATTAAAGTTTTGAGAAAACTGAAATGAAAGACAAATTTTAGCTGAAAAAATATGTGACCCTGGACTATAGGTCAAGGCTTCCTTTTCCTAGAAAAGATAAACTGTTTTGGGAAGAGAAAAATCTGAACTGCAATAAAAAATAAGAATTCTAAAAAATTGCCAATGTGGTCAATAACCAGTGTTTTTAACGTAGTCGATACCTTAAATAAGCCCATATTACTTTATTCTAATTTTTTTATTTACTGATCCGAATATTTCTTTTATTATTAAACTAGCCGCCTTTGGTGACCAGCTGGTTCGCCATGAGTAATGCGTTCTAAAATTTTCAATTAAATCACATATTCATTAGCCTTGAAGTAACTCCGGGCATTGATTGGCCTGAAATTAATATTTTCTTTAAAATGATGGACTGAAAATTCTAAAAGAACGCGTTTTCCTAATAATATTCTTTCATTTTATAAATCAGTCAGTTTTAATGATTGATTTAGAAAACTGATTGATGTAGCAACTTTTATTTAAAATATTAATAAAAATATTTTGTAAAATATGGCTCACAGAGCAAAGTATGAAGAAATCTGAAACTCATTATTCCTAAATGCATTGTTTGACTCAAGCTACATAAAATGTAATTATTTACTTCATTTAGATCAAATTAATAGTATTAAACAATATATACGCTTATTAGTAATGTTTTACAAATTGGCCACTGGACCGGAATTTGAATGCATATCCTGTCTAAATTCAAGAAGGTTTACCATAAATAAAGAAGATTTGTTGAATTAATTATTTAGATATTGCAAACGATTACAGAAATCTTTGCTTTGCACTTGTTTTTTTAGAAAACATCACATTTTATATTTCTTTTACTTTATCCAGTCGCTTGCTAAAAATTGCATTTCTTTAGATTTAATTTGCGATGATGGGTTTTTTTTTATTTGAACTTCCGTCATTGTTTTATCCGGTCACGTGACAAAAAATTAATTAAACACATTCTTTAAAAAAATGTCAAATCTGTATTCTCACACTGCAAGTGAAGGGATAAAATTCTTCAACACCCAAGATACTCCAGTTTCCCTTTCCTGAATCGATATGTATCAAAGAAATCCTTATAAGAATCTCATAGTGAAAGCACTAAGGGTGAAACTTCTCATGCTGTCGTCTTTTATCTGGATGTACAAAAATGCGTTCCACTTTCAGCCCCTTTGTGAGTTCCAAATGCAAATGGATTCAAAATAAAGTGTAAATAAATAAATAAAAAATTGTATTTTTTTGATGCATTTATCAATCTGTATAGTTTTAAAAGCCTTAGATAGGATTGTTGTGCCAGATATGGTAAAAATAGCAACACAAATTTATCGATGCATCCACATTCTATTCACTAAAGGTGACAATTAACAGCTTCTCTACTGAGCAGAGAGCTTCAGCGATGGAAAATTCACAGCTTTCACTTTTTGTTTGTGAACTGTAAATTTTCAAAAGATATGGCTTTCTTTATCTTACCAATTTTGAGGCCTCTCTAATCATAAACTGATTTCAAATTTTTTGATTATATGAACGGTCAATTTTGTAAAGCAATACTAGGGATATTTCAAGACGACCCTCATAATCTTGAACCACAATCAGATGACGAGGACAATATCTGAGCTGGCATCTCCTTTTTCAAACTAGTGGGAGTATGTTTGGCCCCGACGCATTTAAAGAATATTAGAACCACTTACGCGACGTTTCTTTTGTGAAACAGGTTCCGAAAGTGGTACTTTTGGGTCCCTAAGACGGCACCTTTCAACCAAAGCACCATGGCTCTAGGTATTTGAGTTTCATGTTTTACTTTTTAGGCAGAAGATAATAATTTTAATATTTGAATAATTTGAATAATTTAATAATTTTAATAATTTGATAATTTTAATAATTTAATAATTTTTCTTCTATTCATTACTTATGAGTAAGAAGTTCATCATATGTGACTTAGATAACTTAAAGCCAAAATATTTACCTCCATAGTTGTAACCAGAATAATTGTTTGATATTCGAATAATTGTTTTATATGTCTGTTCGCCATAGATTGAACATGTACAATAACCGGTATCGAAACATCACAACACCGTAGATTTGTTCACTTTAATTTATAGGAATTTCAAAAAATAATTGGTTTTCCATGTAAAAAAAATTAAACTAAGTTAATTTTAAAGTTTTTAAGATTTATTTATGAAACAAACGATTCTCCCTAACATTTTTGTCTTTTTGGATACATTGTATCATTTAAAGTTTTAATATTATTAACTATGGTCCATTCAAAAATAATACTTAAAAAAACTTGAATGTATTATAAAAAGAATAAAATGAAAATTTATTTCTATACCAGTGCAAATATAACTCTTCTCTCTAAATAGCAAATGGTTATTAATGTTAGGACTGTTGCGGTTGCTGTAACTTTTAGAAAAATTGTGTCTTATTTTATCTCCTTATCATGTCTCTACTCACAACGAACAACAGAAAAGTTACATTTATCTTCCCTTTGTCCTCTGTTAAACTGAAATGTTACAATCTAAAAATAATTTTGAATGTTTATGGGTGTTTGGAACTTTTACATGTAAAGTCATTACCTTCAGCTAAATTCCAAAAAGTCGAGTACCCGTTAGCTAACTTAACCTTCAGTTATCCTTTTTTTCTTGTTCGAAACGCTTATTTTCTTCGTGTCGCGTAACAGACAAAACGTGCGCAAATATGACTTGTAATTCACCTCTAACCGGCACGTTCGCTTCCGACACCCGAAGAACGTGATCTCTGTGAGAAATTAGAATTCTTTTCTATCGATCTGATGTAAAAGTCAAGGGAACCGCCTTTTTTTCCCTCAAAAAAGAAAAAAAAAGTTCTGTTTCTTTGGAGGAAAAAAAATTATGATCTCCTCCTACGCTTTTGGCATTAGTGGCAAAGGGTGGGGGTTAATTCTTGCAGGGTTGAGCATAAAATATTAATTCGGAAGTATGGAGATATTGCGTGATAACTTAAAGGTAACTCAAGGGCTCTTCTGTTTCAGAGAATCAGATTGGGAAATGATCCCTCCCTAATCCTGTGATAGCGGAATTTTATTAAATTATTAGCTGGACGGGATTCTCGTTGTGTATCTGATGCATTGTTCTCAAAGAAAAATTGGTTTCACGGATGATTTTAAGATACAAATAATTATAAGATATAATCTTGCCGTTGTTGTTTTCAATGTCACTTGTTATTGATAAACCCACTGATCGCTGTTGGCGATTTTAAGCATAAATTAGAGCCCCTTGTTTTCCAGTAGCGCCAACCAGGGCCAAGAGTACGACTTAGCTACTTCAAGCTTGCATAACCCCTTGTGGCGATCTCTCTCGCAGTCTCTCGTTTAAAGCTCGCGAAGTGATGTGCAAGATGACGTCATTGATTTCAAATTGTATAAAGAGCAGCATGATTTATGCCCAACCACAATCCGCTACCACCACTTATGCATTCAGGCATTCTTGCCTCAGCGAGGGCACGTGCAGATCTTAAGGAGTCGAACCTAGCGAAGGACACGAGTTGTTAACGCAAGAATAAAGATGTTCTATTATGAACTTGTAGACATATCTTCAGCCTTCTAAATGAGTCAGATATAGTTAGATAGTTAATCCTTTTAACTGGATAATCCAACTTCTCACCCTTTTTACAGGGGTCATATTCACATTACTGACAGATAGAACAAGGAATAACGACCATGCCCGAATAGGCAAGCTCAGAACACTAGGAAGACACGCTACCCGTAAGCCAGGACGCCCGCAGATTCAATCTTACATCTAGATATTTGTGTAGATATTCTTTTGATTCTAGTTATGAAAATATTTTCTTTAAAATAATTCTTGATAAAGAGAGTAGCTAGTCTCATTTGTTGTTAGGAATTTTCCAAGAGTAGAATTCATAAACGATATAAAACAAAACAGAATAAATTCATGCTTAAGCAAGAGTACCTCTAACGTATTTTAAGAACTTTTTATGCACATCGCTCGAAAGAAAAAGGATATGGAGGAATTTATTATATAATGTTAGATATTGTACGTGAATACAAGTAGCCTGGTAGGTAGGGCGTTGGATTCACATCTGTGGAAAGCAATGTTGGCTCAGAATAGAACCCTTCGAGTTTGATTCTAGTAACATAACCACAGGACAAAAGCAATTGCTCAATCCCGTGGATGTTATCTGGCTTATTAAGATATCATCACACATCCCTTAGGTTGTGAATTTGAACCCTGAAGGCAGGAAATTCATCGTTTGTACGGTGACTGGCGCAGGAATAAATCCGTTCTTGATCACAAAGTCATCCATGGCAAGAGTAATACCACTGGAGATACTGTATCAGAGGTGATCGTTCCCTGATTCAGGTTTAAATTACGATCTGTGGATAAATGAATGAAATGCAAGAATGAAGCCCGCCCCATGAAGAGGATTGTATCGCGTGAGTAGCTAAGTCGTAATCTTCGCCCTAGATGGAGCTTCTGAAATAACAAGAGACGCAAAATATTCGGATTAAATCACAATGACTGTTTAGTCAACGAGCTTGTCAATGATAAGTGTCATTAGAAACAACAACGTAAATACAATAAAATGCAAATATATTATTAGGAATTTGTGCTGTTCCTTCACAGCATAGTTAGCTCCATCGTAAAAAAGAACGTTTGGAAGTTAGCTCTATTGAAAGCTAATCAAATGCAGCATCAGTGAATAACTTGGTGACAAACTTGGCAATCGTTTGGCGATATTTTGTTGAATTCGACGTCTCCGACAACGAAGTGGATTTTACTAGAATCTTTAGTAATTTTGGCGATAGAAACAATGGTTACTGAGATATGCATTACTGTTCAAGAACGCGCACTGGAAACTATAAAAGGCCGGCAGTCTAAGTTAAAAACAATCGTCTAGAGGTATAGAGTCGTATAGCGATTCAGTGTTGAATCAAGCAGTTTTTTATCAGGGTTATGTTTCATCATTTACTTTTCTGGTCATTTGGTTTAATCCAAAATAAATAAATACTTAACAAGTTGTGAAGATAACTTAACCAGAGTGCTTTAATTATAGATTTTAGAACCTCCAAATTCATTTTAAAATAGTGCTTCATTTTTGTGAATAATGTATAGATATTTTTATCGAAGTATAATACTTGTGATAAATGGTAAAATCAAACAGAATAATACATTTTTAAAAAAGGTGTAAAAACCTAGTATAAATTGCTAAATTTAATTTTACAGCATCAGTCGTTTCTTCTAACAGAACTGAGCTATTTCGCATTATAATCCTCCAGGAAATAATTACGCAAATGAAAGGAAACGTGCATTTTACCTTAAAAGAAATTATCAGTCTCAAGGCGAAGAATTATCTGTTTGAAACTGAAAAAGAAAAATGAAACGGAAGAGGAAATTGACTCATAATTTTTTTCCCCTTTCTGTATTAAAAACTTTAATTATGCTATAACTGTTTTGTAATTTAAGGCTTAAAAAAACCACAGGACAATGGTCATTTAAATTTTTTCTTCCAACTACTTGCCAAATATGCTATGGATTATGATAGGATAGTTTCAATATTGAAATACCTTTATCTAACTAAGTATTAAGTAATTTAAAGTTCAGTTTAGATTAACTGATTTTGAAAATGTTGAAAGACTATTTTGAAGCATGCATGATCAGAATTTGTGGATGACAATGAGCATTCTAACATTCTGCAGCACTTCTGAAACAGAAAATCGTTTCAATCAGACAAATTTAGTCATTCATTTGCTGTACAACTCTCTTTTGAAACTGAACTTCACACTCTTGGTTATCTGCTGTGCTCCCAAGATGCTGAAATTATGCTCCCTCCAACAAACAACAAATTTACCTTTCGGAACTTTAAAGCGAAATGTGTCAGATTCATGATCATTTTGACGTGAATTTTAGGTTTTCCTAATTTCCTCTTCGAAAAATTACTGTATAGCAAGTTATTGGAAGGCATTGTTTAGTTTAGTTTAGTTATATTAACGTCCCGTTTTTAAAGCAACACGAGGGCTATTTTGGGATGGACCTCGTAATTTTGAACCACGGTCAGATGACGAGGACGACACCTGAAGTGGCACCCCCCTCTCCACACCACACCACACCAACGGGAGGACGTTTGGCCTGACAGATTTAACGTGCAAGAGACTCCCTCACATGACGGATCTTCGATGGAATCGAGTCTCGAACTTGAAACCCTCCGGTTCCGAAGCCGAGACCTTACCACCAGGCCACCGCGACCTGGAAGGCATTGTATTGTGCATTACTGGAGAGCAGCATTGTGTAGTGCATTGCATTGTATTGTTATTGTGTGCAGACATACTACATGTTAACAGGAAAAGGGTGCTTTGTGGTGATGATGTTGTCGTGTTCGTGTTTTCACGGCAAAGGGTTGCAGTAGCTTCTGAGGGTAAAGACCCCTGAGCACACAGAGGGCAGAAGTCTGACTTCTAGCTCAGATGAAGATGACACACACATTCACTTGCACAACCCCTTTTTTTAGGGGGTTACATTTATAGAACTCACAAATAGAGCACAGAACAACCATGCCGAACCAGGATTCGATCCTCAGATCACGAAGAAGGCAAAGAGTGCTTTGTACAAGCTAAGATACAAAGCCAAATAAAAAAGAGAATAATTCTTTTCAAAAATATTATGAAAAGAAAGTAAGAAAAGACACATTTTGTTGATGCAAAAATGTAATATGGGACTTGAGAAAGATAAATGCAGTACAACCTTTCGATGTAACCACTGCAAAAAAGAAATTACATCGCTCAATTGCTAATTTAGTTTTTACCCAATATTTCGCAAACAGACATAATGCTAAAATAATCCTTAGTAATAATCATTCAACCTTCTCCAACATATAGGAGTAGTCGTATTTCTAGTAGCACACAAATATTGTACAATATTGCCTGATATTGATCAATATTCGCAATATTGTTTAATATTGTGGAATATTATTTAATATTGTATAATACAGTGTATTATACAATATTAAATAATATTGTATTGCACAATATTGTATAATACAGTGCAGCAGACTGTGCTACATGGGACATTCAATGAAACCCTCATTTTTGTCTCCCTGATTATGCAGGTCTTTCTTTTATGAAGAAATAGGATAATAGAAATGTATACTTGAAAATGAAAGCGAAATTCCTCATTATTCTCCCAAGAAGCAATTGAAAATGTATCGATTAGGTTTATGAATTCTTTGTGGATAATATCCAAATAATGTTTTCTAGATATGTAATATATTAACAGAGGGAAATGAATTGGAATGCCAATCACCTCTTTCTGTTAAGGAATATCACCAATGGAAAACATTAGAAGTCATCTTTGCTCATTTTTTTCACACATTCCATTAAGATGTTCACCCCTTCATCTTGAATAGACTTTGTACATGGCTTTGAACGCTACGAGTGCTCAAATTTTTATTTTTAGAATTTTGCATATAAGAATTTCATGTTCCGTAGTTAGTAGAAAGAAAATAAACATGCATTTTAGCAACATTTTTCCAACGATGGACATCTAAACTTGAGATAAAATGTGTCGAAAAATATTAATAATAAAATCACATAACAAATTTGATATTTTTAATTTTTGGAAGATGACCAAATACTGAATTTCATTTATCTAGCTTGTTATGATTTTAAGCAAAAATTGTGAGTCAGCCAATTATATATAAAACATATTTAACCATAAAAACATTAAAATAATTAAAACCCATTTCCTGACACAACAAAAATTAAAACGAAACTAATTAGGTCGAAATCGAAATTAAAATTTAATCCGGAATTAAACGCCAAAAGTTCACAAAATAAAAAGTTAATGAAACAGAACCTATTAATGAAACAAATCTAAATTAATGTAATATTAAAATTATGTAAGCGAAACAAAAACAACACTAATTATGGAAAAGTAAACTAAAACTGGAATCGGAAACTAACATTTATTTCTGATTCAATCAAGTTTAAAATTTTAATTTTTTCAAAATCAATCATTGTATTTGTTTGATTCGATTGTGTTCCTTTTTGCTTGGCTTATTTTGATAATTAATTTAAAACATATTCAACATATATTCAAACAATTTATTAATTAAAAAAATATATTTCTTTCTAATTTAAAATGTTGGTGTTGAAATCATGTACCAAACTTCATCCGTACAGCTCAGTGTGCTTTATAATTATAGTTTTTACTTTTACGCTGGCAGATAGACAGATTTACCTTTGGATCTGAATTTTCTTAAAAATGGAGGTTCCTCGAAATATTAAAAACGACTTTTTATTTTAGTGATAAAGTTCTTTCTGTTTTTCACGATTACTGCGATACATCCTATTTTTTCTCATTCATACATTACTTGTGTATAATATTTTAATAGTATACTTTGACGATCAGATTATTGATCTTTTAGTAAAAATGCATATTCATCCACTGCTTGACACAAATATTTTAAAATCGCACATTCTCATGTTTTTTCGCCTGTGTAACCGTAACTGTTTTCCTCAGCCCTCTATCGGCCGCTGCCATGAGCAATAAGCCTATGTCTTGGAGGCGAGCGTAAAGCATGATGTAGTCCCCGAGTATTATTTTAATGCACACATGTTAAATGTTTTGTCCTAAATATTTTTGTCCCCGTGTAAATCTTGTCCTTTAATGTCATCAAATGTATTTTAACTTAATTGGCATGATTTATTGATTTTAATAGTCTACCCTGAGAGAATTACAATTTTGGCGCCCTTTCGGTCACACCTGGAGCTCCGGCTATTCCAGAAAATATTACGCAAAAGCGAAGTTGACTATGTATAAATGAGCCAAACAAGTTAATGATGAAAAAACATAACCGATTTTTTGAAATGATGAATATGGTATAATTAAGTCTGAATGATTATCCATTTGGCGACGATTAAGTTTATTTTGGAACTTGTTAAATTTTCTGCTTAACCTTTCATGGGTCATTTATTCTTCTGTTGAATTTCTTCTCCTTTTTTATGTTTTATCAACAATTAAACAACAGCATTTAAGGAAATATATTTTATTTTACTGAATTCTATGTTATCATTAAACTTTCAGGGTTGGAAGTATAATTTTCCAAAGAACCATAAACAATAAAAAAAAATATTTGGCATTAAAGATAAGAAGCATGTTGCAATGCTCAAGAGTGCATCACATTCTGTATTACTAATAGGTATATTTTATAAGATCATATAAGTGGGAAGTTATCTTCCCAAGGCCCATGAAAGGGTTAATGTACGCATCTTTCATATCTTGTTTCCTTTGATTGAATGAACCCTCTCAAATTGAATACCAACCCTCTCAAAAGCATTCTTAATGACATTTTGAGACTTCATTAATAAAAAGTTGTAATATAAGACATTCACTGAAGCACTCTGAAACATTCGTATGATGATTTATTTACATTTCACTGTTGCCATTTTCCAACATGTAATAAGATCAATTTCTGAACCACATATGTTAGCGTTATATATCTATACATAACCATAAAATTATTAAAACAGTTAAAACTCAATTGGGAATTAAATGCTAAAAGTTCACAAAATGAAAGACAAATGAAATAGAACCAATTAATGAAACAAATCCAAATTAATATAATTAATAATATTATGTAAACGAAACAAAAACGACACTAATTACGGAAATGAAACTAAAATTGGAATCGAAAATAAAAATTATTTCGGATTCAAACAAGTTTGAGAATTAATTTTTTTTTAGTTTTCAAAAATCAATCGTTGTATTTGGTGAGCGCAAAAATACAAAACAAATACTAAAATACAAATGAATCTAAATTAATTAACATAATAAGCCAAGCAAAAAGGAACACAACCGAATCAAAACTATAACCAATAGAAAAAAAAATCCGGCTTGAAAACTTCTTCAAGGGTTACTCCCAGGCAAGGATTCAAAATAAGAAACATAAACTACATTCTAAACTACATAAACTACATTCTTATGTAGTTTTACTTTATATATATATATATATTTGTTTCATTTGGTGATGTTTTTTAATGTTTTGCTTTGTTTTTGTCTTTAGCTGTTTAAATTGGTATGTATGTTTTGCCGTAATTTTCGGGGGACTTTCGGGTCACAAGATGTCAATACTTTTGACCATTTTCCACCGATGCCTCACAGAAAAAAATCCCTTATTTTGAATCCTTGCTTGAAAGTGGCCCTTGACGAAGTTTTCAGGCCGAATTCTTTTTCTATTGGTTATAGTTTTGATTCGATTGTGTTCCTTTTTGCTTAGCTTATTTTGTTAATTAATTTCTATATATATATAAATAATCAATTAGAAATTCGTTAGTTATTACACCTTATATAAATAAATTATTGTTAATGGACCTACTTTACTGAGTTCCATATAAATCCCATGCATCATTGTAAATTTATAAAACATAGTAATAGAGCAAAATGAGGATATAGAGTTAGACAGATCAGGTGAGTACACTAACACAAGAAAAATAATAAAACCAACATTCGAAGGTGTAGCGAGTTTAGCAAACCACGTGAATTATATTTATTGGCTCTCATCTTCAGTCCGCTGTATCTCTTCAAATACATATAAGCACGATTAAACCTCCTTTTGGCATGAAAATTCTTAATGGTGGCGATCCTAATCCGTTATCAAAATAAAGAGATGCATTTGGAAAAAGGAATGTTTGCCCAGCGGCGGGAAAATGATTTATTTCTTGAGTGAACAGAGGGCAGCTAATCTACAGCAGATGTTACTTAAGATTTCCTCCGCTTTCGACACATGTGAATATCGAGATTTATGCCCATCTTTTTGTACGTTTCTTTTTAATTTTCTATTTGGCCTATATTCACATCAAATACCGCATGAACATTAATTTTTTTTATTAATGATAATTCAATTCCTTTTTTCAATGATTCTCAGTTTTACTGTACCTCAAAAAATATTGAAAGTTAAACAGAGATTAATATGCGTGCTGTATTACTTTCATTTACAAATCATTAACTTCGACTGACTTATAGTCACGTTAGTCACGACTTGAGATTCCATTTTTTACTAATACAATTTATTTTTTCACTGCCTCTTTATTTCACAAAGTTGAAAAAGATTAAAGGGGAATCTGTTGATTAATTTATATGCCATACTACTTTCACTTGCATATCATTAAATCTAACTAACTTATTTTCCTGATTGCCACGACATAAGAATTCAATTTTATAGTACTGACAATTCAGTTTTTTTCACTATCTCTCTATTTTACAATGTTAAAAGATATTAAAGAAGAATCATCAACTTAATATGTATGCCATACTACTTTCATTTACCAATCATTAATTCTAACTTACTTATATTCCTGTCAGTCAAGATATGATCATTAAATATTATGCTATTGATAATTCAATTTCTTTTTTAACTCTACTTTTATTTTACAATGTTGAAAAATATTTAAAAAGAATCAACAAATTAGTATGTATATCATTCTAATTTCATTTATGAATCGTTAATTCTGTCTGCCTTGTGTTCACGTTAGTCGTGACAAGAGCATTCCATTTTATATTACTGTCAGTTCAATTTATTTTTCATTCTCACGTTATTTTAGAATATTAAATTTTTTTTAATGAATCTGTTAATTATTTTCCAATATTAAAAAATGTTAAAGAAGAATCAGCAAATTAGTATATATATAATACAACTTTCATTTATGAATCATTAATTCTAATTGACTTATATTCATGTCAGTAACGGCATGAGCATTACATTTTATACTGATAATTCAATTTATTTTTTCACTGCCTCTCTATTTTAGAGTGTGTTAAAAGTTACTGGAAGAGAATCAGTAAGTTAATATGTATACCATAATACTTTCATTTACCAATCATTCATTCTGTCTGACTTTTATTCACGTTAGTCGTGACACGAGCATTAAATTTTATATTACTGACAGTTCAATTTCTTTTTCATTGTCTCTTTATTTTATAACGCTAAAAATATTGAAGGTTAATCTGTTAATTAATACTATGCCATTCTATTTTCATTTATCAACCATTAGCTTCAACTGACTTTTGTTCATATTTTCCTCGACATGAGCATTCCATTTTATATTGCTGACAGCTCAATTTCCTTTCTCACTTTTTTTCAGGTTCACAGTATCAAAAGATAATTAAATAGTAAATTCACAGTATTGGAAGTGTATATATATATATATATATATATATATATATATACTTTGTGTCTCATGAGTCATATTTAATAAAATGTTAAAATTTTAAATTAGAAAAAAAGGTTTATTCTATTGTGACTAAAACTGAGTTAGTTATGAAAATTTGATTATGATTCTCTTATAAATTTTTTAACTCCTGTTTTTAACTAATCCTTTAACAGGGACTGATACGCCAATCAGCCCCTAGCATTTCCCCTCCCCCTGAAGAATATTTTATTAATTTATGTAAAAGCTGGAGTGACAAAAATATGTTACTGAATATCACTCATTAGATGAAGGGGGGAAAATCTCGATTTTATAATTTTTCCAGAAGCACGTTATTGAGTGAAGAAATATAAAATATTACTATTCAAATTATTCAGATCTTTTTCCTAGTAAAACTAAAAGTTGAATTTTAGGATGAATCATAACATATTTTATTGTATAATTCTTTGAGGTATTGCGTAAACTTTAAATACATAAATTTTATAGAGCTCACATGACTTCAATGTTAATGATATTTTTTCTGTACTGATATTTTCCGATAAAACTGTTTCGCTTGAACAAAAAGAAAAAAAAACTATTACAGAAGTTTAACAATTGCCGCTTTAATTAAAAGCTTACATTTTTCTGCAGTTGATATAAAATTACAGTAATATATAATATTATGCACAGAACGGCATAAGGAACCGACAACATTATGAATTATGTGATTACGAAACTTAAAAACATATGTTGCAGAAGCTTTCAAAGAAGCTCTCATAAGTTATATAAAATATTAAATTGAAAATATTAGCTATCATTAATCCTGGCTAACTAGCTGTTTCCTAAAAGCAGCTAATTTAAAATAAGAAAAAGATTAAAATTTATGCTGCATGATCGCAATCCCTAAGCATGAAAAAAAAGTTTTTATCAACATTTTTTTTCTTTTTCATTTGTTGACGAAAGATCAGATTAAAATTTAAAGTGAGCTCTCAACTTAAAGTAAACACAAAAAGTAATTTTCCCCATATGTCTGTTGAAATGAAATAAAGATGAAAAGGAATATTTTTTAGAAAGCAAATTAATATTTTCACTGCCACTACCCACGATTGATATGTGGACCATCTCTATAATTAGATGACCCCTGCTTTGCTATCTTTTAACTGTAGTAGAGAAGGTGTCATCTAATAACATCGATGGTTTGGAACTAGAACGCAATCTACGAATTATCTCGTGGTTGGCAATCAATATGTTAAAGAAAAACATTTCTATTACTCTTTAAAATATAATTCAATAATTATAAACTACTTGAGATGAACGTTGTTTATATAAACAGGATATCCATACTAATTGAGAACTAACAACTTATTTCTAAACAGTTAGCATTGGACATACCCATATAATAAAAAATAGTTAAATAAAGTAATGAATGAAATTTTACTTCTTGAGTCATTTTAATGAATTACGAATTTCAAATTTTTAAACAGTCCTTCTGTCCTATGAATTTTATTTAGTAAAATATTCTTTACACATTAATATTGTCAAAAGAAAAAAAAAAGATCAATTCTTTTGTGACTAAAACTAAGTAAGTTATAAAAATTTGAATATTATTACTTTATTCAAGCTCACGATTTCACATGAGTCAATTGACCATTGCAAAGCAGGTACGCTAATCAGCGTCTCGAATTTTCTCAAAGCTGATTGGCCTAAAATAATGATATAATTGGTTGTAGGGAAATAATTATATTCAGAATTTCGTAATTCAATCTGAATTAGCCACAGATGATTGAAACGTTTTTTTTTAATTGCAAATTTAGAGTTCCATTAAGAGATAGAATTCTTGAAATTGTAATTAATAAAAAATGAGGCGCATTGTGGATGTTTTCTAAAATTAGACCAGCACAAACATGAATATCATGCCGTTACAAAATTTAACGAGCATCATTTTTTAATACATTACTTTTAAGATTCGTGCAATATTTTCCTGAACTTTGTTAATTTTTAAAAAATACATTTTCTGTAATGTCCAATTATATATTATATAGTTACCTTGAAATACAAATCATTTCAATTTTTTTGATAAATTATTCAATCATTTGATTTTATTTCACTACTGAAGGCAAACTAAGAAGGATTCTGTTTAAATCTGCGCGTTTGACAAGATGAGTAAAAAAAGTGAATTTACAATACCATGAAATTTAGAAAACTGCATGAAACGTACATGCACGTTTTTAATAGCACTGTGATGTCATAAGCTGAACTCCATTGTACAGGTTCATATATGCAATAAACAGAATTTACACACGGCAATTAAAATAATAATACTTCAATATCTGACTATGTGAAGAAATCATGGGCATAAAATTATATCTAAACAATTTAACTGAAATTAAATGTAATAAATAACTCTCGGCGAATTATTTTCTAGCCAAAGTCGACTAGTAAATAATAGTATATGTTGTTATAAGTTTGTTAAAATCAGCTTAAAATAATACATTAATATTTCGGTTAAGCTAAAATGTGTTGAAGTTAAGAACGAAATTAATTAATTTGTTGAAAAACGGCTTCATAATGTGCATTCCTTAAGGTATCCGATTACGTTCGATAGAAATTTTTTGAAAAATTGAATTTTTAAAAAATTATTTAAAATTACGGTTTTAAAGTGTATTGTCAATTATGAAACAAAATACTATAAATACAACAAAATTATTGGAAAATATAATATATGGTGAGAAATAGAAAAATTCGTAGCAAATTTTAATGAAATTTTACTCAAACGGTTAGCACTCTACACGAAATTGTAATGCAGCAATCCTATTTTTCTTTGTACACAAGTTATGGAATACAATGATGAAGGAAATGAACCAAAATCTCAGATTAATGTTAAGATGCAAAGAAGTTATGCATAAAAATATACTTATAGATACATTTTTTTTTCATGAGTTTACAACTTAATTTTTCTAAAAGCACTTATTAATGGAAAAAGTATTTCACCGACAATCAAACTTTCGGTTTATTTCATTGCCCATATTATTTAAAACACACGCTGAAAAGTTTATGCAAATACCTCTATTAGTTTTTAAGATATCATGTGAACGGTGGAGAAAGTTTTGAGAAATTGAAATTAGAGACAAATTCTAGCTGAAAAAATATGTGACCTTGGCAGGTAGGCCAGGCCTTCCTTTTTCTAGAAAGGACAAACTGATTTGAAAAGAGGACAGTCTGAACTACAAGAAATAACAATGAGAAAAAAATTCACCAATGTTATCAATAACCAATGTTTTGAACGTAGTCGGATACCTTAAGTCCTCAAGGTGTCTAAAATTATTACATGAAGTTAAGGCGACACGGTACCATCTAAAATAATTTTTTTTAATTTTAATATTTGAAATTAGATTTTAAGTGTATATTATCTTAAATAGCATTATATAACTGCGCACAAAAAAATTTGAATTATTTCAACAGTTTTTAAAAAATTTTAATTTTAAAAAAGCCCTAAAAAAACCTAAAACTTTTTTAAATATTAAAATTTTTTCACTAATTTTTTCCCGGTAGTTAGTTATATATTACATAAAAGTTACTATGGAATTTATCCTCCTGATAATAATTATTTAATTATAAATATTTTCATTGTTAAACAGAAAAAAATCTGAAAAAAACACAAATTTTGCGTTTGAACACTTAAAAACAATAACTATGCATCTTAGAGCAAATTCCATAGTAAGTTTTATAAAACTTGTATTTAGGAACGTTCACAAAAAAATTTCACATCTCTATATCAATTTTTAAAAAAGACTTAGGCTTTCGAAGAACAGCACGTAAACAAAATTACATCAGGGAGAAAAACGAATTTAAGGATTTCAAATTGCAATAACTTGATATGAAATTCATAGAACAGCCTGAAACTTTTACAAAATGTAAATTAATCTATTTTTAACTGTATTATATAGACATATTTAGAAAAGTCGGCTTTATAAATTGAGACAATAAAAAAAATTCGGTATTTTCATGATTTTTCATCAGAATGTGTTGCCTTAATACATATAAAATATGTGTTTATAGAAAGGAATGAGGAACCTGATGGCATACGACTACAACTCATAATAATAATAATAGTCAAACCCTCATAGCTTTTTATTTTACAAAACCGATACATTAATTTAATTATTGAATTTTGCAAAACCGTAACATATTTTTGATACATCTAATAATATATTTCTAAAGTAAATTTCTTTTACAGGAAAAAAGACCAAAAGTAATATACGAGTGCACTGAAAATAGTTTCTTTATTTCCTTCTGTGTCGTGGGCACGATTTATAGTGGTGCCGCCCCTTCATTAAATGATGGATATTCTAATAAAACGAGAAGTGTGTGCAGAAGTTAACATTCGAGATATATTCCATCAGATTCTCAAGAAACTTTGTTTAATTGAGTGTGTTTGGAACAGGGTTACCATGGCGTTCGCATATGTCGCATACTTCGAGAAAGTCCATTAGCAAAATTAGCTCGTCATCTCGGTAGTAAAGTCCTCAAAGGCAAAAATGAGTTTCGAGATTTTTATGTCAATTGATGAATAGGGTGAAGCATTTTACCCTTTCACTTCGAATTCAGTTGATATCACAGCAGGTTATGTCTTGCTTTATTAGTATCTTAAAATAGCTTTGTGATATTACTGATGTACTGTATTTCATTCAATTAGATTTTTAAAAAATAATTTACATGTACAGTAAAAGTTCTTTATTCGCGGGGTATATGTTCCATAAATATGCCGCGAATACAGAAACCGTGAATACGGAATGGTAATTTATACGGGATTATAACGGATACGTTCCTAGGTGACAAAATATATTTAAAAAGTCAAATTAATTAAAGTTTTCGAACACTTTGATTAAGGCTTAGACAATGGTTTGAGGAATTTTGTAATTTTCTCTTGCTTGGCAGTTTTCAAAAGCTCCTTCCATTCAGATTGATACGCAGCAGTCGCATTAGCAATTTGTTTCTTAAAAATAAGACTTCGTTCCATAGACGTTCATATAGAAATCGCAAAGCTCATCTGACATTCTTAAACCTCCATTAAGATTTTTCAAATTAAATGCCACGTTTCCAACTCTTGTTGAAGCCTCTTCTTCAATGGGCTATGAATTTAACATTTCCTCCAAGTCGGTTTCGGTCAAATCTTCATCTTGCAATTCAAACAATTCCTGAATGTCACTTGATTCTATCTGTTCGAACCCATCTCATCCTATTCCATTCGCAATTTCGGCTATGTTTGCAGTTTGCATTTAACAATATACTTTAGACAAAATTGTAATACGATCTATTTTACTTTTTTTATTAGTCCATTTGACGGCATTTACAAAGGATATTGGGTTGGATTTCTATTGGAAACCTTTTATTATTATGTATGTACCTATTAGATCCGCGAATAAAGAAATTTTTAGCCGCGGATATAGGATAGGATCACTTTTTTTTAAATGAAGGAAGCGAATGAAGGAATGGGGAATAAGGAGCTTTTACTGTATCTTAAAAAAGCTTTATGATATTACTGATGTACTGTATTTCATTCAATTAGATTTTTAAAAAATAATTTACATGTATAAAGTAAACGCAAATAAAGATCTACTTCTGTATATTAGAGGCAACAAAAAAAATATCCATCGAAAAAATGAAAAAAATTCGAAAGAATATTTTTTTTAAATGGAATTAATCTTTTGAAAAAAACTGTAATAAATATGGATGCTCATTTATAAACATCTGTGTTGGAATGTAGATTATTATGATCTGTGCAGGAAGCGACAGGACTTATATTTTCAGGAACATTTATTTAATAAACACATTCACACACTGAACAAAGACGAGACAACATAAGACATTCACTTTCGCAGCTTACCAGTACAGTATCATATCTCATTCTCATCACACTCGTAATGCGCAATGCATTAGGGGATGGCATTTGGGATAGCCAATCAGGCATCACCATTTGGTATCCAAAAGCGAAGATAAGAGTTATGTAACTGCTACACATCCAATTACATCCATCATTAATTTTATTTTGATTTTTAGTTTCAGATATATGAAGGGAAAAATGTACTTCAAACAATCCGTACATCAAACGCTATTCCCCTTCCTTTCAACGACTTTGTAGTGTGAATTTTTGAAGATTGTTGATTTAAGTCTGAAATGATTTAATATTATTAAGTCCATTCCAAAACAAGAGATATCAGGTTGAAAGAGAGACAATCTATCAACAAGATATTTTATGCATTTTAACCTGATTAAAATACATAAAAACTCGTAAATACTGTAGATATTTCCCAGGATTTCCTGAATTAAACAGAATTCTGCAATGACTTAATATTATTAAGTCCATTCCAAAACAATAGATATTAGGTTGAGAGAGAGAAAATCTCTATCATCAAGATATTTTATGTATTTTAACCTGATTAAAATGCATAAAAATTAGTAAATGCTGTAGATATTTCCCAGGATTTTCTGAATTAAACAGAATTTACACTAAATTTATTTTCTAATTCCTTAAAATAGTCTTTATTGAATTATGTTAAAAATAAACTACATTTCATAAAACCTACAATTTCACCCTGGCCTTGGCATCCAGTACGTGAATATGAGGTTAAATTGACTAGACTCCGCATAACCCGTTTAACTCATCGGCACCTTTTATACGGTGAAAGAGCTCATATTTTCTCCGACTGCATTGTATATTTAACTGTTGTTCATGTTTTGAAAGAGTGTTCAAATTTTAGAAGTCATCGGGAACAATTTTTAAACTTCTCATCGCTAGAAATGCAAAGTTTGGTGGGAGATCACCTTCATCAACACTTTTTTAAATTTTTAAAAGTTAATTTTGGTTTAATTGGTATATACCATTTTATTTAATATTTCTTCTCATTATTTTTTATACATCTTGTTTCTCTTTGTCAGAAAGTGTGCCGATATTTTAATCTTGATACCTTTTAACATTTATTAGGTTTTTACATGCATAATATTTTTTACATATATTTTTACCATACGTCTGGCGCAGTATGGTCAGAATTGGCTCTTGCGCCATTAAAATCCACAAATTCACATTCTAAAATTGTTTTAATAATCATTGGACAACAATTTTTAATAAATAAAATCTAAATATCTGTCACATTGTACTACTCTTGTACAATCAATGGACAACTCTAAATATCTGTCCGATTGTACAACTCTTGTACACTCATTGGACAACTCTAAATATCTGTCCCATTGTACAACTCTTGTACACTCATTGGACAACTTTAAATATCAACTATAAATCTCAATATAAATTTTAAAAATTCAAAACTATGTCCAATTTTTTCATATTAATAATTTACAAACAAAACAAAAGAAAATGCTGATTATAAAATCATGTCCGCGTTATCACGGAAAGAGGGGTACAGTAGCTTCTGAAGGCAGAAGTCTGACTTCTAGCTCATATGAAGATAACACTCACACACTCGCTTCACAACCCCTTGGGAAAAAGGGGCTGTTTTACAGACCTCGAAGAAAGAGTACTCGGGGGAAAACAGCAACCGTACCCGAACTAAGACTCGAATCCAGAACGCCCAGATTATGGGTAAGACTCGTTACCCCTAAGCGAGACGTCGGGAAGCAAAAACTTGCATTATTATAAAGTAAAATAATTGTTAACGTTGCTAAACCATGTAAAATGTATATGTTTTATTATTATAGTAGAGAACATAATTAAAATTCGTATATATTTGAGAAATGAAATGTCTAGATTCAAACAAAATTTAAAAAATAATACAAGGTGGCCAGAAATAAAACACCCCTACTCTGACCTCCATGGATATCGAACTACTCAGTGTAAAGGCTCAAAATTTTGTACACATACTATTCAAAATATGGGGAAACGGATTTCACGAAAAAAAAATTAGTTCCTGAAATCACTGATAGGTGGCGCTGCACAACTGGAACTATGATCAAAAGACACAAATAATAATAAAAATTAAAATGTTTATGCGGAATGGAATGCTTCCATGCTTCCTTTTTAATTTTTCTGCCCCTTATGGAAAATAAAAATAGTAAAGAAGCTAGAACTCCCGTTGTAACTGCAATTTCATACTGTAACCAGAAAAATTTGCATAAAGCATGGTTAGAAGCCATGTTCTGGGTATAAAAGAAGTTAAAAGGTGGGGAATGTCATTTTTATTAGTGATGGCTGTCACGCTGCCAGAACGCGCTTTGCTTGTGAAGTTGTTTTACGAGAATAAAGGAAATGCTCCAGCAGCACTTCGAGAGTTTCGCCGACTTAAGGATTTGCGTAAGGGACCATTGCTTCCACAAGCTCTCAGGAGAATGATCGCTCGATTCGAGGAAACTGGACATCTTGGAGTTCAGCCTGGTCGAGGACGCAAACCGGTTCGTTCAGATGTCGTTGAAGATGTTGCCACCGGTATTGTTGAACAGTCAATGGATAATGTTTTAGGCTGCAGTAGTGCACGTGCAGCGTCACGACACTTGGGTGTTCCCTATAGCACAGTGTGGAACGTACTCAGAAAAATGGTGCATTGTTTCCCGTACAAAATCCGCCCTAATCAACAATTGCTGGCCACAGACAGGGAGATGCGACTGACCTTTGCATTGACATTTCTTGCTAGAGTTGAAGTGGATGCATCGTGGCCGTGGCAGATTCTGTGGAGCGATGAGGCCCATTTCCACCTCAGTGGAACAGTGAACACCCATAACTGTCGCATATGGGACACGACAAACCCCCGTACCTTCCAAGAGATTCCACTCCACTCACCGAAAGTGACAGTCTGGTGTGGATTCACAGCCACATTCATCCTTGGACCGTTCTTTTTCGAAGAGGTTACTTCCAATGGCCTTGAGACATGTACCGTGACGGCCAACAGGTACAAAAGGATGCTCGAAACATTTGTTGTACCCCATTTGCAGCAGCGCCAATGCCTTGACACCATTACTTTTATGCAAGATGGAGCACCTCCACACATTGGACTCCCTGTGCAACAGTTTCTTCGCCAACATTTCACCACTGACAGAATAATCAGTCGCGCGTTTCCGACAACTTGGCCATCTCGTTCACCGGATCTTAATCCGTGTGATTTTTGGCTTTGGGGACACTTAAAAAACCTTGTTTATCGAGAACGTCTGATAACCTTGGCAGATTTGAAAGAGAGTATCAGTCTGCATGTGAGAAGCATCTCAGATGACCAGTTACGATCCGCAGTTGAACAAGCTGTCCACAGACTTCACATTTTACATCTTCAGGAAGGGAACCATATTGAGCAGCATTCCCTGCATCGATAACGTCCTTGTTTCATGTATGCTTGGTACTTTCAAATAAAATGTGTTTAAAACGTGTTTTTGTGTCTTTTCAGCATACGTCCAGTGGTACAGCGCCACCTATCGGTGATTTCTGGAACTAAATTTTTTTTTCGTGAAATCCGTTTCCCCATTTTTTGAATAGTATGTCCACAAATTTTCAAGCCTTTACACTGAGTAGTTCGATATCCAGGGAGGTCAGAGTAGGGGTGTTTTATTTCTGGCCACCCGGTATTGCATCCTTTACTTAACCTATCTGAAATGAATGTTTTTGGAAGAAAATAAAAGAGGTATATCATATTTTTTATTTTTCAAATTAAAAGTTAGTGGCGTTCTCTTTGTTGCCCAACTGGTTTGTTTGACAATTTTTATTGTTTCCAATTTTAATGAAGTTTCAAGCATCATTGGATAGTCAGGATTCTTGAAACAAAGTCATTTTAAATATCAAATCACAAGATAAATAAAAGACACAGATTATAAAATACGGGGTTGAACCTTGTTTGCTTTTTCGTATACATAAAAAGATAGGTATATAGTATACATAGGTATACCATAATATGATATCTATAGTATGGAAAAAATATGGTAATGGTCAAAAAATTCGAGCATGAAATTTTACCGAGAGACGAATAGCCAAGCTTTAGATCTCCCTGAATTAAAAGAGCACATTTTTAAAAAAATGTTAGAATGATTGCCTGCATTTGATAAAGGTAACTAAAAAACGCTTTCGACTCGATGGTTAAAATTTTATTTAGTCAGTACACCAAATTTGTAGATTTTTATCAACTTTTGAATAAAATCTGTTCAGAAAAAGTTTGCTGTCCAGTTAGTCGAATATAAGTTAATATGATGTCTACAAAACGTTAGAGAGCTACATAGATAAAATTCAGTGCATAAATATATTATCTATAATGTAGACATTTGTCGAATTTCGAGCAGAATCCAATCACGGGTGACTAGATGTCGTTCTGTGCTTTCAGAAACATGTAAAAGCAATTACTTAAATGTATTAAATATGGTATGGAATTTTATGACCACAAGTGTAATGACAAGTTTTGTGTCAACTTTTTGTAGGAAAAAAAACTTACTTAAAACAAAAATTCAGTTTTTGGATACTATTAATGCATGCCAGGAATTTATCTCAAAATAACTCGCCAAAGATCTCGTGATAGATTCAGTAAAAGGGATAAATTTGCACCTAAAGTTAATGTTTCGTAACTATTGTACGTCATTGCTATATGAGGTGCTCTTTGGGATGACAAATTTATTAGAATGTAAGAAACTTTCGGAGAGACTACTGTTACTGGTTAGTACTCACAAAAGCGTATTTTGAGCATTTATTATAAATATTTGTATATCTTTGATGTACTTCATAAAGGTTTACACATACAAGGGAATTTGATATATTTTTCCCTTTAAATGATGGAAATGTACAAGTGGCGTTCAAATGAAAATATGTGAAACAACTTTATGGATATAAATGAAGACTTTAATCAAACTATATACCATAGGCCAGAGCACAATGCTCCTTTTGCTTAACGAGGCGAAGAATTTCTAGTTCCCAGAATTCTTATAGCTATGACGAGACCCAGTCCTTCACAGTGTCTTGAGTGTGCCGTCCAAGGTTAGCTGCTTGTTGAATTCCTTAAGCATAGGAGAACCATTAACTCCGATATGTACTGCTAGGCGGTGGGTGTGGTTCTGCTCCATGATAACGCACATCCACACTTCTCCTGGGTCACATACACGAAACTGGTCAAATTCAAGTGGAAGCGGTTATACAATCCATTCAACAGCCAGAACATGTCTCCCTGTGATTTTTATGTGCTTGGTTCCCTGAAAAAGCACCTAGAAAGGAAATACTTCAACTGAAATGGCAATATCAAGAATGCTATGAAGGACTGGGTGTCGACACGGCCATAGGGTTTCTGGGAACATGGAAGGAATCCGTTAATCAATGGAATCGTTATGATCAGGCTTATGTTGAATACTTTGAATAACGACTTCATTTATACACCGTACCTTTTTCATTTGAACACTTCTTCCTTTGAAGCCTTCTTTCCTTGTACCAGAAGGCTTCCATCACAGTCATCTTAGTCAATTAATTAAGCAATTGATTAAGTTTTGAATATTAATAAACCGCATTTTTATTAAGAATAAAGAATTATTAATAATTAATAAAGAATTAAGAATTATTTGAAAGCATATAAATAAATCAAACATTTACCTGATACATCTGTGCACAGCTTACTGACACCACCATAAGCAGGCACTAGATAGAAGACTGAACTCTTTCCTTTTGCCATCTGACTTTCATTACCAATGTTTGGATTTTCATCTGAGCCGACCGTATATTCGATTCTTGCAACTTTTTCACTAAGCCACTGAAGACTGACATTCTTTGTCTGAGCAATCTGTTCTATTCTTCCTACTTTGTAGCTCATGTATTCCCATTCGTTCGAATGAAGGCACAGCAGCAGGAAGGAAGTAGCCAGTGTGGTCAGAACGAGAGTGATTGTAACAAAGATGCACGTGAAGGTAACCATGCTACCAGGAGAAAATGGTCGATCATATTTGTTTCTGGAATTATCATTCAAATAATTATCGAAATGGTGAGTAAGGGCTAAGGCGAATAGTGCTGAAAGTAGTGAATTGTCTTCGAAGTTGGATTTTTTAAATATTTGATTTGTTGTTCTGAATTGCAAGACATTGCATGTCATTTAGATCTTCAGAAATACTAATATTCTTCTAAATAATAATAACTATTTGTACAAAAATTCCTTTTGTTGTAACTATACACTTTCCTTCTGATATTTTTAAAATTTTTAATTCATGATTTATAAATCATCTATTTTCAAGGTAGCAATTTAGAATAAAATGATTATCCTTTTGAAATTTTCGGTAATCCTCTCGACAATGAATTTGAGATTCTCTATCATATTGATGTAGAAATTCCAGATGGTTTTTATTTAACAGGGATTCAGGAATCCCTCAAATGAATATTGATGCAATTTACTTTATAAAGCACATGTAGAATAATTATGATTAATTCTACTAGATAAGGATCGTAGAATACTTCAATATCAGTTCAAAATACACTTATTTATTTTATCCCTTTTATTTATTCGAAGTTTTTCATTGATACATATTTATATACGTGTGAATTTTTTTCCATTTATTCTATTTAAAACTATTATTCTTAATATGTTAATTCGGTAAATGAGGGTTCATCAGAGTTTTATTTTGCTTTTTTGGCCGAAAATGTCCTTTTGTAGCAGCAGAATGGAAGAATTTCTTTCCATTGAATACATTTTGACGATACCTGAAAAAAAAAGACCTTTTTATTAAAATAATGAAGCACTGAATCATCATAATTAAAAGCGTTCATGTAATAAATTTTTCAATATTTTCTCAAATTTGGCTTAAGGCAATTTTCTTCATAATTCTTTATATACATTTATATAATTTTTTAAAAATCTAAATTAAGCCTTGATTAATTTCTAAAGTTGATTGTAATTTAGCCCATATTGATTCCTTCTAAAATGTGTTCTAATTTCCTGATCTAATTCTACTTTTTTATTATTTAATTAATAATACAGAAGCTCTTTAAAAAAATGATTAAAACAGTGGTTCCCCCGTTCCGAGAGAAGGGATAAAAATTGTTAGGCTAAGCAAATTCTTTTTAAAAGATACCTATATTTCAAAATCCTAAATTGATGGATTTCGATGGAGGTTTCGACTGAGATACAAAAATCCCCATCAGAATCTCATTGTATGTGATCATCGAGGATAAGTATTTCGGTCTTCTTTGGTTCTTGTATTGCTTGTGAACAGACGCCAGTTTTGTCAGCGTTTCAGGTACATAAATTATACCTACTGGAATGGAATAAAAGCAATGTTTTTTTATTCGAATTATCTTTTCTCTCTTAAGAGAAACAAAACTTCTTAAATTGCTCTCTACAAAACTTCTTAAACTGCTTTCAGCATATTTTATGTTATCAAAATTATTCCTCATTATGCTTTAAAACGGTAGTAATTACTGTAATATATAGATTGAATATTATTCTTTATTATTCTTTGAATGTTCGATTAAATATTTTTCAAGCTGGAAGTTTTAAGAAAAATATTCTAGTTTAATGGGAAGGTTACCAATACGTAGGAATTACAATCCGAAAAATTTTTCTAATTTTCTCTTTAATAAATTCTTATTATCATTTAAAATTCTTATTATTACTTAAAATTAATAAAAAGAATTTTGTGCTAAAAATTAAAATAAATATTCATTAAATATATATTTATAAATATTCATTATTTAGTATTCTCTGGAGAAGAGCATTCAAATGTGAGAGCAAAAATAAATGTACACATTTATCCTTCCATATCATGTGGTGCGCGTCAGATAGCAATCTTCTAATATCATTTCAAGAGACAATGATTAGAAGCTCGTTAGCCTCTCATTTAAAAGCTTTAAAAGATTATTTTAGAACAACCCCATAATTTGCACATTGAAAACGAAGTAATTGAATGGTTAATTTAGACGTCTTATGTGATATAATGAAAACCGATTTTGAAATTCAATGTCAGAATCAGTGCGTCCTAATTGCAGGCAGATCCTCTTCAAAAGTAAACAAAGAACACGCGATTTCCTAAATCTTTTGAAATTTAGTCACCAGGATTTGACCATGGTACTTAACTTCATTTCAAATGAGAAAATGGATATAGAAAATGAGGTTGGAATGGCATCGTTACATCTTACTTGCAATTTCAAACGCACAGCATTTTTTCACATGTAGAATTTTCGGAAATTAACTGTTAATTTGAATAAAGAATTCTGATGTTTAACTTTATTTTTATTGCTTAAAAGTAACTTTAATATAAGCAGTGTGGGTGCAGCGTCAAAGGCTGTTATCCCACAGGAACGAAAAAGTTGTAGTTTTTTATTGCTTAGTGGAGGAAAAGATACTTTAGGGAACATTGTTATGCAACAAAAATTGTTGCTACAGAATAATAATGAACAAGTAACGAAACGACTTTATGCCATTTAATTAATCTGCCCCTTTTATGAAAAGAAGTCGTGGTTTTTCAAAGTTTCAAAACAATTAATGGTCATTTTAAACATGCGTGCAAAGGGTGCATGCACGTGGGAGGGCGTATGCCTTTTATTATTCTCAAAATTTTGATTAATGAAAACAATATTAACAACAAAACATATTTTGATAACATCTGACCTTTCAGAGAAACAGAAACCGTAATAAGATATTCTACATATTATAAATGTTTTCATTTATAGCAATAGAAAATATTTTCAGTCTCTTTATAAGTAAAAAACATCCATAAGAGATTATTTTGTTTTTTAATAGAAGCGTATAGAACAATATAAGCCTTGGTACATTCAGCTGTTTTTATGATAAAATAGGTTTATTTAAATGTTTTTATGATCAAATAATATATTTTAACCCAACATAGTTTTGTGGTATATTGCCATATATCACTTGATATGCAGTTCGAAATCGAAAATTAGTTGGGAAGAACGCTTCTAAAACACACATTCGGATTTTATAAGCTGTATTCCAGGGATTAATCCAAAAAAAATCCCTCAGAATCGCGCCATAAATTCAGTCAATGCTAATTTCACGCCAAGGATTAATATTTCATTGTATGCCAATGCTATATAAGAGATTCACTGCCATACCCAAGGTTCATAACTCTCGTCAGAAAGGTAGATAACATCTTTATTAGAAAATATGCGAAAACTTTTGGGGAAACAATTGCGCTGGTTTTTGTTGCTAGAATAACTTTTTCCCTCAACTTATGCAAAGTCTTCAGAGATACATGTTATCAGTGAGTACGACTGCTTTATTGACTCATTCTTTATGTTTTGACATAACATACTCAATATTAGTTAAAACTCATTATTTAACCCTGCTGCATTAGTTGCACATTATTGCCCTGCACATTATTTAACTTAACGTATCTGTTCGTATTTACTTTACATATGTACAGTTGGCAGTTGTATTAAAGGTCAACATGACCCGACTCGGTAAACTAACTTTTCTCACAGTAATTGACAAGTGTCATTTAAGAAAGGGTTTATGCAATAGTAATATACGTTTAAACTCATCCATAGATGAAGGATGGCATTAAATAATTATATTGTGTTTGCAAAGTACTACACTTGCTCATTTCAAAAGTCGCTAATGTCCATAGTTTAACAAAGATAACTAATGTATTTGGGGTGAGTAGAAGGCTTAATACACGGAAATTCCGGATGGGTTTAAGATATGTAATTTAGTTTAGAATTAAAATTTTAAAAGATTCAAAAATGCGTATATTTTTCAATTTTTACATAAAATGGATTGCAAAAAAAACCCAAAAAGTAAACATATCAATTAAAGATCAAGCATTACTAAACAATTTAAAAATTATATATATGTTTTGTTGTTTACCGGAAAGAGATGTAATGCAAAAAAATCCTCCTGCTTTAGCATGTTTATCAAAAAATTCATTAAGAACTCTTGCAAATAATTTATGAAATATATTACCTGTGGAGTCGGAATATTTACTGAATATCAGCTAAACTTTCATCAAATGAAATGGCAACACAGGCTAAAAGTGTTGCCCTTCTCTCCCAATCTGTGAAAATATCGTGATAGTGGAATATATGTTAACTTTCTATTTACAAGTATATCTTTTAAAATAATCACTTTTCTTTCCTTCCTCGTTTTATACTATGTGTTAAGAGACAAAGAGACAGAAATACATATGATACTCGACATTTTCTATTTTACAAATTACAAAATAATCTAATTCTATTCAGTCTCCCAAAATCGATATTTGACTTATAACTAGATTTTAATTTTTTTACATTATGCAACATTAAAATAACTGTAAAATCTTTTCAAATGAGCAGATTGCTTATTTTTTAAGGAATTACAGAATATATTATGAAATTATTATACTATTTTTAAAAAGATATACATTACATTTTAATTTATGGGTTTTTCATTAGAAGAATACAAGAATTTAGAGAAAATTGCATATCAAAATGTAAGGAACTTTGAAAAAATAAAATATACATTGTATACATAAACTATACGATGCATTATCGATATATCTTCCAAAACTAAGAAGCGAAATTCAAAGGATTTTTAAAAGAAAACTTTTCGATGCTACTAATATTGAATTAAAAAATACATACAATAATTTCGCTAAAAATTAAAATTTCAGTTTATTGACTTATTTTAAAGGGTGGTTTACATTTATAATAATTCTAATATTAAGGTAATATATTCCTTCTGTGTTATACATTCTTAGCACAAAATTCATACGCAAAATTCATAGACTTAAAAAACTTGGTAATTATATTTACGTATTTTGTCTTGATCCAACTTCAGAAAACAATTTGCCAAAAAGCTTTGGAAAAAAAATACAACACCAAATAAAATTAAGTCCGAGAGTTTTATGTTAAGGTATGTTGGCTGTAATTGTCATTGGTTTTTATTAAAATAAAAGAAAATGATGAAAATAATTTGAAGGCTTAAAACACCCTAATTCTGAATCTGTATTTGTAACCTTTTATCTCAAGATAAGATTTTATATTATTTTTTAGTATAAGATGTGCATTTTTTGTAAAATTATCTGGAATATTTAATAAAATTAACCGATCTGATGAACAAATTTTCCCAGAATTATACAAAATAAGAGACCGCGTAGCTTTGAAGGAGATCCAAAATTTTAAAACTTCAAAAATAAAGATAATAAATAGCATGAATAGTAAATCTTTAGCTAAAATATTCAGAATAAATTAAATGATATTTTCATTAAATAAAGTCAAAAACTGCAATTTTCTTACATAATTATGTCATTGTTTAGATTTATATTTCATGGACTCAGTAATTTGATTAAATAATCTCAATTTCTAAACCCTATTTTACCTACCATCAGCCAGTTACATGACTTGATGCAATTTAAATTTGACATCGAAAATCTAACTCTATTTACCGACATGAAGTAGAAGTTACGATAGAGATGAATTATGTCACCTCAAGTACCTTAATCTCATGACTTCTTTAATTATGAAGTCACTCCAAGAATAGTTCCGTTTTGCGGTATTACGCTTGAAGATGTGGCGTAAAAGTTAAGACAAAGGTGACTAATGTCATCTCAAGTATCTTTATCTCATGTTGACTTTAATTATGAGGTCACTCCAAGAGTGGTTCCGTTTTAAGTCATTAAGAGTAATCATATTTTTTTCTACCTGACAAAATGTAAGGGAGCTGAAGATTCATAGTAAATAACATTCTATTAAAACATATATTAGTTTGTGATCTACTCTTGTTATACTTTAGATGAAAGTCAAACTTACTAGTCTCTGTGCAGTATTTACTCATTTTACAAGCTTTCTCATTATTCATTTTATCCACTAACTACTCATATTTAAAGAAACTATTGTATGCCATAGCTTTCAAGTTGATTTTAATTAAATGTATGCCCTTCTTTTAATCCATATCGTGTTGATTTTCTTAACTCTTCTTCCTTAGCATTACGAGATCTAGTGTGTGAAAAATACTGCTGAAATAGTTTGAATTTCTTAAAAGCCCTACCACCTTTTTTTTACTTGCATTAAGCCTTTTTCCCCGCCTGTTTGTGTTAAAAGCTTCTATCTACATTACATCATTGTTTCGTATTTTCGTGAATCGTTGTCTTACTTTACGATCGAAAAATCCTTATTTGCATCGTAATATTTTATGTGGTTTTAACAATTTACTTTGTGTTTATAAAAGTGGTTTTTTTTATAATCTATTCTGAATTTACCGTATGCTTAACGCAATATAATCAACTTGGGCAATATAATCAATTTGGACTTTTTGTACTTGGGCAATATAATCAACTTGGACTTTTTGTACTTGGGCAATATAATCAACTTGGACTTTTTGTACTTGGGCAGTATAATCAACTTGGACTTTTTGTACTTGTGCAATATAATCAACTTGGACTTTTTGTTCTTGGGCAATATAATCCAATTGGACTTTGTTGTTTGACCATAAAAGAACTCGACCTAAAGTATTTCTTTCATTATTTAAAGATGGAACAAAAAATAATAGTAAATTTATTTCTTTTATTACATTTATTTTCAAATGGATGACTTTGTTCAGTATTTCTAAAAACCTTTTTTAGATCGTACGAAGATTAACATTCAGAACATTCATAAATTCTCATTTGGAATTCTGCTTCTTGATTCAGAAAGGTTGTAAAGTAATGAAAATACAATCTATACTAACAATAAGAAAGGCTTATTGTATTTTGGCTCTCTACATACCAGAACATTTGACACAGGGCTACTAAATTTGGTACAAATATACTTTGAGTGGTAGAAATGTGAAACTCAGGAAAGTTTTTTAAAGTATTAAGCAGAATTATCATGAATTAAAAATTAAACAGAACAGAGATCATACAAATATATCTTCTTAATAATCGAACTTTTTAAATTGGAATAAAACCAGCAATTATACACATCTTAACAGAAACAAATTATCTGAATATTTCACTTACTCTTTGTCAGCTAGTGCTTTATTAAAGTGTCTTCTTAAGATGAGCGTTCCCATTTTAATAAATTTGATATTTGCTTCCAACAAATATTTATGTCTCTAATATTATTTTATTTGAAAAATGACAATTTTATGTATTTATTGAAAAAGGTGTTTGCAATTTACCTTTTTTATGTGATTTTGAATGTCAAATTTTTCTCTGTTGACCGGTTTATGGTATTATGTACTTTTTCATATGAGCCGGATTAGCTAAGGTCTCTATCTGATGTTATGAATTAGTTATATTGCTGTTCAGGCCTATTGCTGTAGGCCTTTGTATAAGGAAGATAGTTCTGATGAATGCTGAATAGATACTGAGTCAATAATCCCCGACCTTGGCGATAAATTTGGCTATAAAATCAAAGATTCAAACAATAAGAATCTTGGCGACAGCTCCATACAAACGCGAATTTTGGCCATCTTTCAAGCACTTACTTTCCCCTGTCACAAAAACTATAAAAAGTGGAGTGTTCAAGTCGAAGTCAGTATTGAACCAGTAGTGAGTCTGCAGTTGAGTTCAGATGAAGCAAATAGTTATTTGAGATCAGTAGGACTCCTTCCAAGGGAGGTGAGAATCATGCAAGGCTTCCTCCGAAGAGTTCATCCTGTTTGTGTTGTTACAGTTATAATACCGATTTCCTGCTATTTATAGCAGGTGATGTTATTGTGTATAATTCGCCTGTGTGTTTATGTTTCAGTGTTGAATGAAGCGTCTTCGATAGTTAATGAGTGTTTGTGTATAATGTACAACGATATAGCGGTAGCCTGATTGGTAGAGCGTCAGTTTCGCAACCGAAAGGTCTCGAGTTCTGTCCTCGTCTCGGCCAAAGACAACCGTGTTGGACAATGACAGTTGGGGCACGTTAAATAGGTCGTGACAGCAAAGCCCTCCAAGTCCCCATAACAAATGATACCTCTGGGGGTACTGAATCTGGGATGAGTCGGTCTCTGATGTGGATCTAAATTCTGACTTGCAGATGGATGAATAAGTGTATGAATGAGTTCGAGTGCCCTCTAAAACGGGTTGTGTCATGTTGTTCGAGCAAAGTCGTACTTTCACCTTAACGGTGCTCGTTAACAACGAAAGGCGCACACCTCTGCTTTAATTCCAAAGAGATCTGCTCATTCGTGCTTGGTATGACCAAGTGGCATTAGACCCACCACCGCTGGACTTCGGTTTTTAGATTAATTTTCCACTCTTTAACGAGTTAACATTCAGACCAATACGAAAATCACAAGGCTGAGCTGTCTTTTAAGTACATTATAAACCCTTCAAATGAATCATCTTTCCCTCCATAATACCAGACTAATCTTCCATTGATTTCTTTTTTTTTTTAACTTTTATATGTCTTTTTCATGAATTCTTCAACCGTTATGACAAGCTTTGGATTTTTCCGGTCAAATATCTGAACACAATTAAGCTCATACGGTAAATAATTCCATAAAAGATTAGCAGTTCATTATTGATGCATCGGTGGCTGACGAATAGACGGTTTTCGATTATTATTTTTATTATTTCCCCAGATGGTCCCATTTGCGGAATGGGCCATTTATTGGTGATAACAAATTGGTAGAAACACCAGAAGCGGAAATTACTTTCATTCGAACATCACGTAAAAGCCAAATGAAGTCAATTTTTTTCCTCCTTCCGAAATGATTCTGAATGTCAGACAGCAATGGTGCAATTATTTTCGAATATACTTTCGGCAATATTCGAACACTCTACTTCCGTTACGTTATAAAAAAGACCACTTTGTTTCTAGATCAGTGACGATTATGTAGGTTATTTTAATAAACATCTATTTTTTGTTTAAAAGGGTTTCATCAATGCTTCAGTCTAATTTAAGGCGATAACTCTGTATATTTGAATTTATTGAAAGTTTATAGGCTGCATCTATTTTTAATTCTGCCTAATGCTCCTTAATGCATAATTTTATTTGGTTCTTTCAGTTGTTTGAATGCTCATGAAAAATTCTTTTACTTACTTCCCTTTTCATGGTTTGATTCGTTTTGTAACCATATAGTTTTGGAATTTATATTTCCATTCATAATTTCCTTATAAAGACAAAGAATGTAATTTTTAAAGCTGTTAACAGCTTGCCTGATTATCCTGAGTTATCTCGGGTTCGTATATAGTGGAGTTAATTATTATCGCGAGAAAGTTCGGGTGAACCAAAATTTGTCAGTACGATTTATTTTATCACTGTTTTACTTTGCTTGGAGGAAATAAAAGGAAATATTTAGCTTTGATTGGCAGTTTGCCAAGTTTTGTTAGTTTGGTGGTTCTTTTGTCAGGATTGATCACTTGTTTTCCCTATTGTATAGCATACGTCTGCTTGTGGATTAGCAATGTATAAAAAAGGACAGTTGCAATGAAAAAAAGTAAAATAATGGCAATGATGCAAGATATTGAGAGAGATGATTTTTCAGATAGGAATTATGAAGATAATAATTTCTGCAACAGAAAAAAAAATCTAACTGACAGTGTATTCTATACTCTTGTTAAAGATATACCAGAAATAAACCAGTAAGAAAAGAGACCAGAAATGGGTGTATAGAATGTCAAGTATTACTTTGTGTTGTCCAGTGTTTCAAAAACTATCATACAAAGACTAATATTTAACTTTTTTTCATTCACCCAAGATAACTAGGGATAGTAAATTAACTTTCCAGTGGGCGCGGCCGTCATACCAACATGAAAGGTTGCGCGTATTTCCCACATACGCTAAAGTAAAATGTAGATTTTCAAATGGGTAACTGTTGAAATGATATTGTAATAGCTTAGGATTAATAACTACAATTACTTTAAACATTTTTTACTTAAAAAGAAGCTGAAAAATATAAACATAAATTGCAATAACAATATAAAGTGATCACAGGTTAACTCAATTGATTTAAAAATAATACAAATGTTGAAAAATAGCCAAAGACAGGCGTTCCTAGTGCCACTAAAACTGAAGGTATAAAACGAAATTAATCCCTAGTGTATCTCTCACATACGCGCTGCTGAAAGGTTAATATTAAAGCTAAATGCTTTTACACCCTTAAAAATGAAAAATTCAACTGAAAACCTACATATTTTCTTAGTTTCGTTTCCTTGTGTTTAATAATAAAATAAAAAATGTTATGATTTTTTTGCATTTTTTTTTCAAAAAAATATGTAAGGGAAGCTGTTAAACTTTGTTACTTTTTACAATCGCCAATTTACCATAGAATTTTAGATGTAATTCTTTCAGAAGTTTAATCTTTAAGACTTTTAGAGTTAAAAACAGATTTAATTTTTCTGTGCCAAACATCTGTCTGTTTAAAGGAAGTCAAAACAAGCATATTGAATATATAGAACTAGAAATCTATTTAATTTAATGATGTGTCTAAAAGTTTCATAGATATTATGGCAAAATAGTGTTATAATTAGTCAAAATACTAAGATCATTTTCTTTACTTTCTTGCAAACATAGTATAGTAATCGTTAAACAATTCGAACTCGAGATTTTGAAGAATCTCCAAGTTTTAGAACCTGATGAGTTTGAAAAATACTACATTTTGAAAAATAGGTTTCCATCCGTTTGTTTTTCAATCTGTATGTGACAAAGATAAATCTAAAACGCTTTGAGCTAGATGGTTAAAATTTAGTATGCGATCTTTTCACCAGATCTCACACTAAATTTTTCAGATTTCCAGAAAATTTGGAGTCGATTCTGTTCAAAGTCCGTTTGTCAAAAAAAAAAATGTTTCACATTTTTTTTTGAACAAAAGATTTTCATACTTTGTAAAACAGTGCCTAATGGGTAATAATATTGCTTAATCGGCAGTTATTTTGCAAAAATTTCAGATTTTTATTCATTTTTCAATAATGTCTATTAATGGCATATAATTAACTTGGTTATTATTGTTGAAACTGGTCCTGAAAAACCATTAATGTTGTATTTTTTTACCCATAATTTCTAGATTGATTGAAAAAAAAAGAAAATCTATAGTATCTGAAGAAAAAATCAGGCTGTTGACAAAATAAGTGTGTTGTTTCTAATGGCGCTTGCCATGGGAGAAGCCCGCTGTTACGAAGACAGCGATTTGAGACAATAGAGCGCGTCTCTTGTATCAGAAGCGCCAACTATGTCTACGAGTACGACTTTGCCACTCACTCGTCACTCTTTCGTTTGCACAGAACCTTTTTACAGGAGGGAATATTTATACACCTCACAGATAGAACACAGACGAACCATACCCGAACCGGTACTCGAACCTGGAACGTTCAGATCACGGGGTGTCTGTCTATGCTGTTGAGGTTAAATCTCTTACCGAATTTTATTAATCTAGCTCTCCAGGTTTTCTAGTTATCGTATTAACTTATGTTCGAACAGTCGGGAGACAGACTTCTTCCGAATGGATTTTGTACAAAATTTATTAAAATATATATAAATTTAGAGTAAAAAATCGTACAGCAAATCTCATTCGTCAAGGTCAAAGCATTTTCGTGTTATCTTTGCCATAGGCAGATAGATTTTATATCAGGAAGGTGTAAATAGTAAAAAATCTCGAATTTTTTTAATGATTACAATACACTTTGTGTGCAAGAAAGCAAAATTTTCTATGTAGATTACAGTAGTAAATGATTAAAAAACTGAAAACGATGATATTTTAATCTTATTAAGCAACCACGTGTTAATACGTAATTTTAAAAATCTGACAATGCTCTGAAAAGGTTTAAAAAATGCGTAGGATTTGTTCCATTCGAAAATATAAAAACAAAAATATCTAGCAATTGTAGAACAATTTTCTTTTGATATTTATTATCTTAATATTTTAACACTTCTAATCTGAAATGCTAATCTTTTTGCTTTTTTGAAATCAATAGATTTTTATCTCCATATTTAAATATCCTGCATGTTTTTAAAATGTTTTTACAGTGCATTTTCAAACTGAAATTATATATTTTAATCCTAAAACAAATACAGTTTGGCGCAGCATAGTCAACACCATGACTCTTGTGCCAATAAAATCCAAAAACTCCAAACTTCAACTGAAACGCTAATTCTTTGACAGTTAATTTACGAGATTTGAAAAGCAGAATTTTTTTTAAAAATATGTTATACTTTTCCCTTGTTTCAAATGTCTCTGAGTATTTTAAATTTAACCGGCAAAAAAAAGCTTTACATGTGGATTATTGTAAAATTTTAAAAAGGATTAAACTTCTGACGTAATAGTCTTCTCCCTATATTTTATCCACCTAACTTTATCATGGGTGAAAAACTATAAATAATTTTTTATAATCGTTAAAATATACGTCTACCTAATTTTTATGAATTTCAATTTTTTATAATCTTTTGAGATAAATATATATATATACAAACGAGTTTACTTCCTTGTCTTCTCCATGTGCGTTTAAACATGACTACTAAAAAAACAACCACTAAAACAAAAAATACATAAATATTAAATAATAAAATGAGCAATTTAAATAAGCAGTTTCGCTTTATCTTATGATAATTTTTCTAAAATTGCTAGATGTTTTTATATTTTATATTTTTATTAAATTAAAAAGTTTATTAAAAACTGAATATATCATAAGAGTATCCTTAAATATATATATAAATCATATTATTCACTAACAAAATAATCCCAAATATATTTTAGTTTTAGTACGCAATTGATGAGAAAAATTAAGGGTCAATTCAAAAAATATGAGGCAAATAATATTTTTAATTAAGTTTAAACTAACATGGAATCTTTTAATTACTTCTTAAGCTTTTGTGCACGAAGTGGTGGTAAAGTAATCAACAAAAATTAGACCATATTTTGCCACATTCGACATGTCAGACCTTCCTGATTTTTAAAAATACAGTTTTAGAATTATGTTGCTTTGTGAATATTCGCTAACGCTTTAATCCAGACTAATTAAATATGATATATGGACTTAAAGCTAAATTTGATAATCTCTAATAAATTTTTGAACGAAATCCAATCTTAGATGGTCTATATAGAAATATAGAATAATAATTTTATATATATAGAATATCTATAATTTATATATGTAGAATATTTATAATTATAGAATACCTATATGTAAATAGTGAACTTAAAAACAACTAAACGCCAAAAAGTAAGAAAATGAAATTTGATGCGCAGTTTAACATCTAAAATATATCTTCTTATCAAACTTTGAACCAAAAAGGATTTATTTTCTTCTGTCTTGTATCTAAGCATGCATGTAAAGCAATGACTTAAATTTAAAAAAATTCGGAATGTTATTTTGCAAGAAATTTTGGTCTCAAATCTGAAAATACATATAAAAACAATTCTAATATTCAACCAAATATCTGTATTTGGTAATTATTTTTCTCCAATGCCATAGAAGATATTCGTGGCCTTATTCAATCCAAAATTTTATTCAGGGAAAAGGGTTAAGACTTTTATTGAAGTTTAGTTAGTTTAGTTTAGTTTAATTATATTAACGTCCTATTTTTAAGGCAACGATAAAGTTGTTTTAGGATAAACCACGTAGCTTTGAACTACGATCAAATGACAAGGACGACTCCTGAGCTGACAAATCTGTCACGTTTGTTACTGTCTCTTGAACTTTTTCATTAATTTATCCAACTTAAATACATAAAGAAAACTAAGATATAAAAAGTCCCGAGTTGTTCTTAATATCTTAATTCCTTCCGATTATTATTTTGTCTTTTATAGCTCAATTTTTCTAAAACTAGATAAGTTATAAAAAAAGCAGCCTTGGACGATCATGTTTAGCTAGACACGTCACTATTAAATATGATTGAAAAAGACATAAATTTTGTTGAATCAATTCAATAGGTAATCAATCTCTTCTGCATTCAAATTTAGCGGAAATGAAAATCCAGCTTCTAAATTAATGTTGAAAAAAAAAACAATTCTTTTTCAAAAAATTTTAAACTTGAAACAAATATTTATCTAAATTTAAATTTTGCTAAAGTTTAATCCATCTTTGATGTATATAAATTTCAGGTTCACGATGAATGTTTCGACGGATGTATTTCAAATTCATCAAAATATACAAAAAATATTGTTGCAGATTGTGATTCAAATTAAATATTTTAAAAAATGTCTTTAAACTAGTCGCTGTAGCCTTAACTTCGTCTGCGTTTATTTGTTCAATTTTTTCGTGAGAAAAAGTAAAAAAAAAAAAAAAAAAAAAAAAAACTATTATTATAACTCTAAAAATTTTCGAATTATTATATCCAGTCTCTTAAGAGCTCTACGACCATAGTAACAATAATTAATTATTACTGTAACGTTTAAGAATAAACAATTTTATTTCCGCCATTTGGAACATAATAGTGTTATTAAACATTCTTAAACCGCGCTTATATCAAACAGAATAAAATGAATATTCAGTGAACTCAAACTGAAAATGGGGAGGGGGCGAGATAATATGTCAATTGGATGTGCGGCAAATTTTAAAAACACTCAAATACTAGGCAAATTTTGATAACAAATTGAAGAAATCGCAAGTTTTAAAGCACAATATTTAATTACTGCGCATGAATATAAAAATTTTGCTTTTACTCTATGTAATAAGAGTAAAAAAAATTTTAAACAGTTTGTAAAAAACAACTGAACATTTGAAGAACAGAATGCCATATTGCGCAATTTTACGCATAAAAATTTTCAGTGTTAAATCAATAAGATCTATTGTCTCTGGTTCTGATTAATTTTTTGATGAAATTTAATACAATAATTTATTTGTATGTACTAAAAACATGAATTAATTTTGTTTAGAGAAGAGTTTCATTGCGAACATTTAAAATAAAAAAGCATATTTTCGTGGTTCATTTGTAAGTTTTATGCTCATAAAATTTGAAATATATTTTGAGTTTTCCAAAGTTCAGAACAAAAATAATTTTTAAAAAGCAATAATTTCAATATAAAATATTTAGCTCATTAATGTTTTAAAGTTTTCTGAAACTTATAACAGATAATTTCTCTGAATTATCTTTAAGCTAATATACTCGGAGCAATTTTATTTTTAAATCTTCAAAAATAACATTCAAGTATTTTCATATATAATTATCCCAGCTGATGTATAGTAATATTTACTTACCTAACAGAGCTTAACTAGGAGCATGACTCAGCTGACGGACGTAAGGTTCGAAAGTAAAGAGATTTCTGTATCTACCTGACCCAGAATTCCTTGCGGTTGGTTCTTCGGCTTTTTGATGACTTTCGCGCACTTTTTTTTATTCCTCTCTCTCTCTCTCCCGCCACTTTCGTTTGAACTTTTTTTTCCCCTTTCTATGACTCTCCTTTCATAAATTTCGGTGTTCAAAAACTTTTTGCTAGACAACATTGTCGAAGAATAAAAAATCGAGGATCTTATTTTTTTTAAACCTTTTTCTTCTGAACAGCGAGGATTTTTATCTCTTGACTTGATGAAAAATGTGTGCGACAGAAAAGTTTTCGCGGAAATCTAATAAGTTTCTATAAAAGTAATATGTAATCACGCTATTCCTTTGATTTCGTTCGAAAGGCTTCTGAACTCTGTCAAAAATGAGTGTGTAAATATTCGAAAATGAATTCAAATCGTGCGATATGTCACGTTCGTTTTTAAAATTCGATTATTAAATTTCAAGATCAGTTTCAATAAATTAATGTTTTAGAGTAAGGTTTATTTCATTTCAGGGATTTAATTTAGGATAATTGTTATTTTAGATAGTATCTTATTGATTATTAATTGTTATCTTTGATAGTCCGGTAATTAATCCATAGTAATTGTCCGGTATGCGCATACAATTTTTTGACACCACTATAAATTTAGTATAATCAAACTTTCATTATTAATTGACAGTAAATTTAATGAAGATATTTTATCAATGATATTTACAAGTATAATCATTCGGATGATAACAATGCTTTCGAAATTCGGGAAATTGCCTTGAAGGAAAAAAATCGGTATAATTAAAAATTAAAACAATAATGTGATATGCCTACATATACATTTATTTTCAAATAATTTCACCATATGTGTGTGTGTGTGTGTGTGTGTGTGTGTGTGTGTGTGTGTGTGTGTGTGTGTGTGTGTGTGTGTGTGTCGAATATCAGTTTATGGGATGGAGTTCCATGCCTGTTGCACTTGGACGGTCAATGCAGGGACGGTTAATGCTGGCTGTGGATGACGCTGGAGTTGTCGTCCAACGATGTCTCTTACGTTCTCGATTGGAGAAAGATCTGGTGATCTAGCAGGTTAAGGCAATATGTCGACACTCTGTAGAGCATGCTGGGTTACAACAGCGGTATGACGGCCAGCGTTATCCTGTTGGAAAACACCCCCTTGAATGCTGTTCATGAATGGCAGCACAACAGGTTATATCACTAGACTGACGTACAAATTTGCAGTCAGGGTGCGTGGGATAACCACGAGAGAGCTCCTGCTGTCATACGAAATTGCTCCCCAAACAATAACTCCAGGAGTAGGCCCTGTGTGTCTAGGCCGCAGACAGGTCACTATCAGGCGTTCACCTGGCCTCCTTCTAACCAACAAACGGCTATCACTGCGACCAAGGCAGAACCGGCTTTCATCAGAAAACACAACAGGTCTCCACTCCGTCATCCAATGAGCTTTAGCTTGACACCACTCACATCGCAAACGTCAGTGGTTTGGAGTCAGTGGAATGCACTGTACAGGGCGTCTGGCTCTTAGCTGTCCTTGAAGTAACCGATTTGTAGCAGTTCGTTGTGTCACTGTGGTGCCAACTGCAGCTCGAATTTCAGCTGCAGACGCAGTACGATTAGCCACAGCCATACGCCGAATACGACGGTTTTCCCTCTCAGTAGTACCACGTGGCCGCCCGGAACCTGGTCTTCTTGAGGCAGTACCTTTCCTTGATCACTGCCGCACAGCGGATATATTCATGCACAGTGGATATATTCATGCACAGTGGATACATTCATGCCAAGTCTTTCAGCAATATCGCGGAAAGAAAACCTACCTTCTCGTAGCCCTACAACACGACCTCGTTCAAACTCAGTGAGCTGTTGATAATGGCTCCTTCGCCTTCTCAGAGGCATCCTTGACTAACATTAACCCTCTACGTCAAATCTCAACTGTAAATAACGATCACGAACTTTATAGCGCTTATTTAAAGCAAACCTCATTTGCATGTTCATAGTGTCGCTACTAGCACCACACTTACGCGCGTAGCTCGAAATTTGAATCAATGTCATCTTTCAGATGTATAAACACGCCTACCGAATTTTGTTTATCTA
>JAPMOQ010026260.1:328761-376496 GCA_026543055.1 Argiope trifasciata | reverse complement strand
GTGTGTGTGTGTGTGTGTGTGTGTGTGTGTGTGTGTGTGTGTGTGTAACTGGCAATTGCAGAGTGATATAGTTGTGTTATTCGGTTCTTAACCTCTAAAACCGCTATACTCAACCTGCGGCCCGCGGAGGCTTTTTGGTTGGCCCAATTATTAAACTAGGTAGTTACAACTTATTTGTAAACAACTTCAAATTTTGCGCCCTTCAAAGAGTTGGTAATTGAACGGGAAGTATGGGAATGTGAGCGATATCAATAATTTGCTTAAATTGGAAACGCAAACTATCCTAATCTATGGTTGCGCAAACGATACGGAATACGCGGCGCGGGAATCCCCTTTAAGGTCTTGTCACGCGCAAACGCGGACGGCGGGGCGACTTGCGAAGTTAAACATTGCTTGTCATGTGCAATGAGACGTGTGTTTTACTAATTGGCAAGTTGCCCCGCCGCTCGTGTTTGCGCGTGGCCAGACCGTAAGATCCATGGACCTAAGTGCATGTCGCTTTGATTGTCGATCAAAACTAAGCTTGTTATAAATTTAATCTAAATTATTAAACTAAATTTGTGTACGTACCCGTGTCCTCTGCCAAATAATAGTTTTGTTATGTAAATTAAGTATACCTATTATTTTCAAAATAATGTCAGGAGTGTCGTCGAAGTATAAAAGAAAAATATCAAGTGAAAATAGATTGTTTCAAGATGAGTGGAAATCTGATTATTTTGTTGTGCCAAATAAAAACAACGCAGCTACTTGTTTGATATGTCGGGAAAGTATCATATTGAAGAAATACAATACTTCTCGTCATTTCACTTCAAAACATAAAGATTTCGACGAAATGTTTCCTCCCGGATCGTCTTTGAGAAATGAGAAATTGAGTTTTTTTAAGAGATCATTGCATGAGCAACAAAATGTTATGTTCATGGCATTATCACAAGACTCGGCGGTAACAAAAGCATCATATGAAATTTCTTACATTCTTGGTAAGCATATGAAACCATTTACCGATGCGGAAATTGTAAAGGAATGCTTTATTAGTGCTGCTAATATACTTTTTGATAAATACAGTAACAAAAAACAAATAGTATCTGATATAAAAAAATACAGCTTTCGGATTCAACCTGCACCAGGCGTATTGAAGACATTTCTAAATTTATTTCCGATGATATATTAAAAAACCTAAGAAGATGCAAGTTTTTCAGTTTAGCATTTGATGCCAGCACCGATATTTCAGCAACATCGCAGTGCTCGGTGTTTGCTAGATATTGTACAGAAAACAATGAAATTCATGAAAACTTTTTAAAATTACTGCCAATGAAAGGTCAAACCCGAGGCACGAATTACCTTGATACTATTTGTAATTTTTTAGAACATCATGAAATTGATGTGCAAAAAATCGTGTGTTTGTGTATAGATGGTTGTCCTTCAATGACTGGATCCGAAAATGGATTCATTTCATTATTTAAGAAAAAATATAATTGCAGCAATTTAATAACATTCCATTGTATTATCCATCAAGAAAACTTGGCGGCCCGTGCTGTACAACCAGAAATAGAAGCTGTAATGAAAACAGTTATCAATATTGTCAATTATATACGAGCAAAAGAACTGAACCACAGAAAATTTAAAACCCTTCTTGAAGAACTTGGAAGTGAGCACAGCGACGTTCTTTTGCATACCTCGGTGCGATGGCTTAGTAGAGGAAAGGTTTTGGAAAGGTTTTTTTCATTACGCCATGAAATAATCCTATTTTTAGAGCAAAATAATAAAGGGTACCCAGAATTACAAAACGATGAATGGTGGAGTCTTTTAGGTTTTCTATGTGATATTACGGAAAAACTAAACAATCTCAATCAGAGTCTACAAGGCGAAAATAACATAGTGTCCAATATGGCAAATAAAGTGTTTGCATGTGAGGAAAAGCTAAGTATTTATTATAATGAAATACAGAAGAAACAGCTGCACAATTTTCCAACTATTATAAAAACCAGAGAGGACGGTATTAACATTTCAGAAGAAAACTGCTCCATAATTTCAAATTTTATAACTGCACTATTAAACGAATTTCAAAAAAGGTTTCAAGATCTCAGAAAAATAAAAAATTGTTTGTTACTTGTAGAAAATCCATGGCATTTAAAGACACCAACTATTTCTGAGTTGGCTTCAGTTTTAAATTGTAATTACTCGGAGTTGTTTGATGAATTTATTGATTTTAAAAATGACACCAACCTGGAAGTAATTTTCAAAGAAAAAAGGGAATATGTGGAATTTTGGAGCATTGTTCCCCAAAAATATAAAAGCGTGCAAAGATGTGCCCAAATAATGCTAACATTTTTTGGGTCAACGTATGTGTGCGAATCATCTTTTTCAAAGATGAAATACACAAAGAGTGTATATAGAAATAAACTGACAGATTCCCATTGGGATGATATAAGAGTAGCATGCAACGACAAGCCAGATATTGATAAAGTTTTAAAAAAATGCTCTCAATTCCAAAAATCTCATTAGATATACATATAAGTAAGTAAGCATCTTTGTTAAAAGTTCTTTTTTACATTAAACTAAATAATTCATTAGGTTGATATTACTTTTTCATTTATACACTTAATTATTTTTTACTTGCGGCCCGGGCTACCGTGACTGAAACGTGTTTGTGGCCCCTATAAAAAAAAGGTTGAGTATGGCTGCTCTAAAAGAACATGATTATGTTCTCTTGTAGCACAACATTTATCGCACAATATTATGTGATTACAATATTTGCAATATTGTATAGTATTGTTCGAGGTAACTATTCTTAGCGGAAAGTCGAATGAGAAGACGTACTCATTCCACGGATTCCATTATCCCCATCAACATTCCTTCTCATTCCAAACGACTGCCATTTTTCGTTCGACTTGCATTTTCGATTATCATCATTAAGACGAAAAGGTCAAGTACGCGGATTAAACCCATCAAATCTAATTTTTCACATGGCTAGTTGTACGTTGGATGCTCACGAGTTGAACAGTCAAGAAATTTATTTATTTTTGTTCAAGACTGAAAAACAAAACAAAAAAATGATATATTGAAAAGTAATTGAATGATGAGGTCAATAAATAGAGTTTATACTTCTCTTTGATTTATCATTTAATTCCAGTTATGTATTCGTTACTGATATGAAAATAAATATCATTTCTAACAAAACATGACATTTATTTTAAATTTCAAGAGATTTTTCCAAAACTATTTCTTTTACGGATATAAGGTGCCAGATACAAGTGACTATGAAATACATCTCTATAAATAAAAATGAATGTTTGTCGATATGTCTCTTATGTGCTGCCATACCGCTCATTTGATTGCGATAAAATTTTTAATACTTATTACTTGCACTTGCGGAATGGTTATAGGCACAGTAAAATTATCTAAATATATAAAAAATATCATCCGATCTGTTTACCGCATCTATTAACCAAGGATTAACCTCGAAATAACTGACTAAGTCTAAATTATTGATGGAGGTTAATATTTTGTAGCTATTTTACATAAATTCTATGTAAGTCGTTCTCTGAGATAACAACTTTATTAGTGAGTATACAGGAAAATGTTATCAAACCAATTCCATAGGATTGAAATTTTAATTACAAATTTAGTAAAATTTTAGCTTTTTTTAACGTGTTTTCTGGAAATATTATAATATACAAATTTTTGCATCATTTTAACTTTTAAAAAATTTATTAATTCAACTACATCAACAGATTTACGGCATAAATATATTTTCGATGTTTAATCAATTTTAAATAAAAATATTTTAATCATTTTTCTTACATTAATCTTGAATATTAAGCATTAATCTGAACGAATATTAAACAAATCACGAAAGATACAAAAAATAGTTAAAATTCCCTTACAATTCTCAAAGAACATCAAGCATTACAATTCTAAAAGAATATATAAATTTATTACACAAAAATGAATTGTTGTTTAATCGTACTTTTTGCGCAGGCTTACTTTTCAACCGATTTCTATGAAGCTTGGTCAACTCATTGCTTGCACCTGCGTGAATGTTATAGTCAGAGCACAGTTATCATATCTATGATATAAAAATAACTTTTTGTTAGTTCGTATCTTATGCGCTGTTGTACTGTTACCGATTGCAATGAAACTTAGCAAAACTTATTGCTTGCCCTTCCAAAAAGATTATATTTCAAAACTGATGATTTCAGAAGTCAAATGCATCCCATCGGAATTAATAGCGTGTATATCAAACAAAATAAAATTATTATGATTGATGTCAGTCATCGTGAGGGAAATTAAATCAAAGAAACTTTGTGAAAGCACTAACTGTTTTTTTTTCTTTTCATTAATGAATAGTCAGGACATAATGCACAGGATATTGTCATTCAGCGTGCTCACTATTTTGTCTGCAGCAAACCGCATATATTACTCAGAGTTGATACCAATCATACAAAATAAAATTATAATTCATATCGCTCAAGGTAAATTTTATATAACGGAAATTTCCAGTGCAAATCTTTTGTAGATTCACTTTATTGTTTTGCTATTTATTAAGTGAATCTACAAACAATATTTCGATTATACAAATTTATATCGTGTTGATTGCTTCGATAAAAAATACTGTTACGAATGTTACATGTCTGTGATGCTGCTTCACAGCACGATTGGTTCCTTCACTGGAAAGAATGATTTATAGTATTCTTTACTGGATGCTGTGGATGCTTTTAGAAATGATCCCAGAGCTTGGCGACCATTTGGCGACTTAACGACGAATTTGGCGACTTTGGCGATAAAATGGAAAGTACCCGAAACATCGAGAATTTTTCCGATTCGTCCGTCAGAAACTGAGATAAGTCCAGACGTGCCCTGATTGGTCGAGACATTTCTAGCCACGCCTCTTGGGACTATATAAGGGCCATAGTTTCAAGCTGAGGTAGTAGTCAGAAATACAGAAAAAGCAGAAAACAGCAGAACAAGCGTCTGAAGTCTTAATGAGTATTGTAAGGAAGAAAAAAAAAGTTTATTATATAAATATTAAAGTAAACTTCTACTACTAATGAAGTAACAAAAACAAGTTATTTCGAATCAATCGATCTCTTTTCTCATCATGCAGAATAATCAACGTTTCACGACTTCTCATATTAAAGCTGTTGCGATGCCTAGACAGCAACATGAACGCCCTCCTAGATCTACGCAAGATAACACTAATAGACATAGCCATACTGATTCATCATCATCTCAAAGATCAATTCTCTCAGAAGAAATTTCAGGCCTTGCTTATATTGGTAATGAATTCCAGCGAATTTTTACTCCTGAAAATATTGCCGTCTTTAAAAAACTACAGAAAGAATTGTCTTCTCAAGAATCTACTCCTAAAAGTACAACTCAAAATTCTACAAGAAAATTATCTCAAAACCTGGATGAAGACCACGGCGCTATGGATACTGATGAATTTAAAACTGTCTCTCCAAAAAAAGCTGCAAAAAGAAATATTCCCACTCCTGAACCCTCTGAAATCGCCCAAAGCAATAAATATTCCATTCTTGATGGCACTTCGAATGAAGATGGCTCTCCTCCAGTCTATACCAAGAGACCTTTTGTTCCTCCAATTAACTTGAAAATGTCTCGCGAATACAATCTCATTCTCCAAGAAATTTCTCGTGATTTCCCAGGAACTGTAAATACTTTCAGAAACAACTTCATCCAAATCGCTCCCTCAACAGAAGAAAATAGAATAAAGATTATTGCATTTCTCGACGCCAAAAAGCAAGAATACATTCTCTCGGAATCTCCTGAAGATCGGCCAATAAAAATTGTCATCAGAGGTCTTCCAGTTAATACCAATTTATCAGCCATCCAAGAAGAACTAAGAGCCAATGACTTTCTCCCGCTCAGAGTTTCTCAACTGAAAAACTTCCGAAATAACACCCCATACCCCATCTTCATGGTTGAGTTAAAGAAAAACGAAAAAGTTAAAGAAATATATAATTTAAGAACAATCGCCTTTCTAAAAATCAAAGTTGAATCGTTCAGGAAGAAAAACAAAGCTACCATGTGTTTCAATTGTGCTGGTTTTTACCATAGTGCAAGAAATTGTAAATGTTCTCCTAGATGTATAAAATGCAATGGCAAGCATGCAACGATACAATGCAACATCAAGCAAAAAATTGATGAACCTGTCTGTATCAACTGTCACCAAATTGGGCACATTGCCTCTTGGCGAGGCTGCAAGGCTTTTCCAATCATCAAAACCAACCCCGAAAATAGAAAATCTTACGCTGAAGCCGCCAGAAATAAATTTCAAAATCATCATAAAATACCACTTGAACCTCCCAAAGAAACAAAATCTACCGCTGCTGAATTAATGTCAACTCAAGATCTCTTAGACTCCCTCAGAGAAATTAAAGCTATGCTTGCAGAATTTCCTGGAATTCTCATGGCCGCAAAGAAAATAAGACTAGCCAAGACTAAAGAAGAAAAGAAGTTAATTCTCATTAACGCACTCCTTGAATAGTTGAACTTCATGCATTCTGAGCTTTCACGCCTCCTGCAGTTACATCGTCTCCTGATTGGTCCAGACAACTCACTCCCAGTATCTAGACAACGTCGACTTCTTTGTTTCCTCACTTTACCAAGACTTTTCGTTACTTGTTGAACTTTCTTTCATCACTTAGCCGATTTCACGAACTATTAAGTGTATTTTTCATTCACCCCAAAGTGTATCAACTACTAGATTTACAGATGGTGGGGCCTGCGGCCCCAATGAGCTGTAACCCACTTGTACAAATTAGAGGTAGTAGTCAGTGTGGAGTCAAGAAGAGTAGTAGTGAAATCAATCGGACGGTGGCTGTGAGTAGAGTAGTGTGGTTGTTTTTCTTGAGCTCCAGGAAACGCTGAATACCCTTGAGTCTTCCGTCTCTAGCAAGCTGCCCGACTCGTCCTTTTTAGGATCTGCTGTGGGAGGACGGAGCTTCCCAACGATGGATGAAAACAATGGATCAATGATGATGGATGCCACTACCAGTGACACTCATACCAAGGACTATTCACCTGGAAACGATATTATGGCTTTTTCTAAACTCTGTAACGAACTAATTGCAAGCAAGAAAGATATAAAATTCCGTTAACTAAGGATACAAGCCATCCAGAAAATGATTGACGAATCCCCAAAGAGTCCAGAAGCATCACAGCTCGCTGCAATAGCCGTAAATCTTCAACATCAAGTCAACCATCTCCAGCAAAGGGTAAGTGTTATTGGTTCTTGTCCTGTAGTTAACTGTGTGCATCATACCCCCAAAACTATTTTTAACAAAAATAATGCTAAAAGATCAAGGAATCCCAATGACAATGATGAATTAAATTCTAAACGCAACACAAATAAAACAATCAAAATAGATAATAAAAATAAAACTTCTAAAATTTCTGACGAAAACGAATTTAAATATCCCCCAAAGAGATTGACTGCAAAAATCACAACTAAAATCAAAGAAAATAACAATGACTCTGTCATTAGTGACAATACATACCAAAATTTGGAAAACCTTGACATCGACGATGATAACGTCGAAACCTTGAACCCAGACCTCACCCAATTATGCTTAAAAGAACTGAAAAATTTATTGATGACCTCAGATTTATAAATGAAAAATGCTTCCCTATTGAAAGCAAATTAGGTGGTCCATACATAAAAATTTTTGTTAAGGATGATATGCAGCATAGAGAGCTCACCAAATTCTTAAAACTCAATAATCTGGACTATTTTATTATCACCCCCAGATCGAGTCGTCCGCTCAAAGTTATTTTAAGAGGTTTACCCACTAATATCAAAACTGAAACCATCAAAGAAGCCCTAGAAACAGATTGTCAATTTAAAGTTGACAAAGTCACTCAGCTCACCAGATTCCGCACCAAAGACCCACTACCATTATTCCAAATTACTCTTCCTAACATTGATATTAACAAGCAAATATGGAATTTGACTTCCCTCCTTTACCTCAAAATAAAAGTTGAAAAATTTGTTCGTAAAACTGGTAGTATCCAATGTTTCAACTGTAACTACTGGCACCACAGTGCAGCTGCTTGCCACATGAAACCAAGATGAATCAAATGTGGTAGTGAATATCACGAAGATCAATGTACTGTTGCACCTGAAAAACCAGTATGCATTAATTGTGGCAAAGATCATTATGCCTCATACAGAGGCTGTGAAAAATTTCCTAGACCTGCCAGAAACAACATCAAAACAAATAAATACACTACCCCTAATCTTTCTTATGCCAAAGCAACCCGCAATGAACCCTTCCAAATTGAACTTTCCCCCTCAGATAAAATGTCAAAAAAAGACTACATTAACAATGTCCAAGCAGAAGTTTACTCCCCCATGCATGACTTTTCGGCACTTGATGGTATAAAGTATATAATTTGTGAATTTAAAAACCTTTTCAATGGACTAAACATCCTGGATGTAGTAAAGAAACTTAAAAAAGCTACCAATGAAATTGATAAAATACAAGTCTTCCTTAAATTGATGCCCCTGTTTTATAACTCTAACAATGAATGATATCTTCTGTCCCTGGACTCTCCCTTATTTATTGGAACGCCAATGGCCTTAAGGCAAAGCTCTTTGATCTCAGAACTTTTGTTGACGAGAGAAGACCTGATCTCATACTATCCAAGAAACCAAACTTAAATCTAATTTTTCACCTTTTATCCCCAATTACTCCTTTTATCATCAAGATGGTCCAAAAAAGCCCCTCTGTGGTGGCACCGATATCTTCATCAAAAATGATATCCTACATGAAGAAATTTACATTTCAAATCTAAATAACATTGAAGTCACAATTCTTAAAATTGCCCTCCGAAATAGACCTACAATCACTATTGCCTCTATCTACATCCCTTGCAGACCGAATAAATTCTTTACCAGAGATATTGAAAAAATCATCCTTAACATCTCTGATTCAGTAATAATTTGTGGTGACATGAACACCCATCATACAAACTGGAACTGTAACAGAATCTCTCAGTCTGGAAGAATTCTACTTAACTTTGCCAATAAAGAAAACCTTGAAATTCTAGCCCCTCCAACTCCCACTAGATATGGCCCAAACTCTGCCACAACTATTGATCTTGCACTCACTAAAAACTTCTCTTATTATCATAAAATTGAATCTATCCCAAATTTACCCTCTGACCATAACCCAGTTGTAATTCAATTCAATTTCAATACTACTCCTCTTATAATCAATAGACATTTTGTAACTACTGATTGGGAAAACTTTAAAAATTACCTGAACAAAAATATTGATTTATATCTACCTAACATCTCTAATAACGATGATCGTGAAAACGAAGTTGAAAAAATCACACCAGATATTAATCTCTGCCTACAACATTAGTTCCAGACCACTCAAATATCATGTAACATTATACCTACCACCCCACATCAGAAAGCTTAAAACTCAACGAAATAAAACCAAAAAAACCTGGCAAAGATTCAGGGATCCAGTCTCCAAATCCCACTATAATAAAGCACAAGAACAATTTCGAAATGCTGTAATTGATTTCAACCGCAGCACTTACATTAAGCAAAATGAACTTCTTAATGCTCAAGATAACTCTCTTTGGAGATCCACCAAAAAACTCTAAAGAAAAAGAACAATCATACCACAACTCTATGACCTCAATACTCATACAATTGCACACACTGATGCTGAGAAGGCTGAACTGATTGCTGATCAATTTGAAGAGCAATTCAAGCCCAACAATATCCCAGACGTTTGCACTGAAAAGATGGTTGAAAGTTCTATTTCAACTTTTAATCATCACAAATCAGATATAATCTTCTCTGAAATTAAACACTCAGAAATCATTGAATTCATTAAAAACACTAAAATAAACAAAACACCTGGCCCTGATTTAGTTACGAATAAAATGCTTAAGAAACACCCCGCCAAAATTATTATTAAAATTACTGATCTTCTCAACAAAATCTTTGAACTCCGCTATTTTCCCAAATGCTGGAAAATTGCCAGAATAATCCCGATTCTCAAACCTGGCAAAGACCCCACAATTCCGACAAACTATAGACCCATCTCTCTTCTTCCCACACTAAGCAAACTTACTGAAAAACTAATTCTTACAAGATACCTAAACTTCGCCAAGAAAGCAGGCTTTTCAATACATCAGCAATTTGGTTTCACTGAAAAATTATCAACTTCTCGCCAGCTATTAAGAATGATTGAATACCTTCATGAGGGTAGAAAATCCAAGAAACCCACTGCTGCAATCTTTCTTGATATTGCCAAAGCCTTTGACAAGGTCTGGATCCCAGGCCTCATTCATAAGCTCATTGCATACAATTTCCCCCCAAACATCATTCAGATTATTAAATCATACCTCTCAGAGAGGCACTTTACTGTTGTTGTCAATAAAACAGACTCAACAAAAAGAAAACTAAGAGCTGGTGTCCCACTAGGTGGTATCCTCGCACCTGTCATTTTCCTTCTTTTCCTAAATGATATTCCTCAACAAAAAGACATTATGATCAGTCTCTATGCAGATGACACAGCCATCCTCTCACAAGGGAAAAATCCCCAACAAGCAATAATTCCTCTTCAAAACTACATCCTCAACCTAGAAAAATGACTTGTTCACTGGAAAATAAAACTCAATGCCGACAAAACTGAAGCAGTAATATTCTTTAAAAACAAAAATAACTGGCCAAAAATTAAGCTCTACAACACTGAAATCAACTGGAAAAATGAAGTCAAATAAATTGGTATAATTCTTGACAAACACCTTAACTACAAATCACACATAAATCATACCAGAGAGAAATTTAACAATGCATTCAAATCACAATACCCCCCTCATCTGTAGAAACTCGAGTCTCTCTCTAGATGGTAAAGTTCTGATTTACCTGGCATACCTGAGACCAATCCTCACATATGCCTGCCCTGTTTGGGCTGCAACTGCTAAAACCAATCTCCAAAGAATCATCTCCCTTGAGAACAAAGCTGTTCGTATGATTGCAAAAGCCAGATGGTTCCATAGAAATGAAAATATTCTCTAAGTCCTCAGCATCCCACCTATAAAACAATTCATGATCAAACTTGCACAAAATTTCTATGGTAATATTATTCATATTGACAATTCCACCTTGCAAAATCTCCTAATTTATGATCACTACGAAAATTCAAATAAACGCTGACCACGCTGTTCACTTGCCCTTTAATGCCCCCTAAGTACTCTTCATCACACTTTTTTTTCCTTTCTTATTTTTTTTTCTTCTCAATTTACTCAGCACCAGTTAATTTTTTCCACGATTCAAATCATTTTATGATGCACACATTAAACAAATAAGGTCAGTTCCAATTTCACTTAAGTCCTATATCACAAGATTTACAGATGGTGGGGCCTGCAGCCCCAATGAGCTCTAAAACACTTTAGAGGGAAGTAGTAGTCGGAATCGACACTAGATAACGAGTTCTCCAGAGGAGAAGACAAGAAGCGGCGCAGTCAAGCAACTGCTGAAATGACCTGTGTGTCTTGTACTTGGTTGAGGAAGCAGCGTCGAGTACTATAGCCAGTGCTGTGGATATTGTTACTACTTGTGAGCTACTGTTGTTATTGTGTGCTGCTGTGTGTTCGTCTCGGCTATAAATAAGTGGCTGTGTTGTGTCTTCTACTAAAGGACTGATAATTCTGTGTGTCATCATCTCACACCATACACAACCACTATATACGAGGTAAAAAAAACGAACCCGACGGATTAATATAGGAAATCGGTAACAATACGTTCGTCACTTAGTTAAGTGATCGAACAGCGCAACATCTTGAAATTAGTCAAACCGAGATCCATAAGAGAGCAACTAAGCAGATTGTTTACAAATTGCAAATTCACGTGTTTCTAAGTCTCAAGATCAACAAGAGATTATAACCGAAAGACAACTTTTAAATGGTACCTAATCACGAGTATTAGAACTTTTTAAAAAACTCATTTGAAGCATGACAACTATCCTTAAAGGAATATCGATTGAAGAAGATGTGCTCACTCCACGCATTCCCATTATTCCCCCTAACATTCGTTTTGATTTCAAATGACTGCAGTTCCATATTCGACGTGTATTCTCGATGATCATCAACAAGGCGCAAAGTCAATCCCTTAAAGTTTGCGGACTGTACCAAAAAATTCATGTTTTTCACATAACCAATTGTATGCAGGATGCTACGAGTTGGACAGTCAAGAAATACATTTGTTTCTGATGATGATGGACAACCTAAAAAATTGCCTACCCTAATGCTCTTGAATAATAAAGTTTAAGAAAAGAATAAACATTATTTACACTTCTCCTTTATATATCATTCAATTTCTATGAATATATTCATTTCCGTTACGAAAATAACTGTCATTCTTTCTATCATTCCTGATTAAATAAGACAGTTATTTTAAATTTCAAACGATATTACAAAAATTATTTCTTCTGCAGTAGCAACGCGCTGGGTACCAGTTAGTATTCAGCAGTCGACCACAACAAATCCTGTCAATACTTCTACGTTCAGTGGTGGCGGGGTGGTCAGCTGCATGCAAGAAGAAAAAAGGTACCAGCTAGTAATAAATAAATAAACTCTATCCATGAAGAAAACAGTTGACTTTCAAATATTAAAACATTCATATTACTAAATTTCTGTAATTACGAGTACCATTTTTCATTAAAGCATATTTTATCTAAAGAGTGGTATTACAATATTAAATTAATATTGTTTTCTAGAGAAACGAATAAGAACCAATAACAACAAAAGTTTTCAGAACGATACACTCAACCCTTAAAATTATTTTAATATGAAATGAAAATTTAGAATACTGAGGGAAAATGTTGGTTGGTGTATCAACTTCATCATTTGACTAAGATTCAAAATTATCCAACCTATTCTAAAAATTCATTGGGTAGCTTCATATGCGAGTGAATATAATTAAACGCAACTTTTTTCTAGCATTCTTTTAACTCCTATTCTGATCATTTTATATTTTTAAAAACTTATATTTTAAAAGCCTTTCTTTTACCTGAGACAATTTTAAAGTTTATTTGTTATAATTCTCATCACGGTGTTTGTATTTATGTAGAGCTGTGTGTGTGTGTATTTAATCCAAGGAAAATTTCTTTTTTATTTTTTCTTGTTTATTTCCACACACACACAAATATATATATACAAAACATGGACGACGATCACAGATATACAAGAAAACACATAATATATATATTGAAATATAGAAAGTGCCACTAACAATGAGAGAACAAATAATACTTTTTGTCGCAAACGGAGAACGAGTGGGTGCCTGCCTACACCAGTTACAACAACACCGGATCTGGTCGTTGACAAAAAAATCACAACAGCTCTCCCCTCACATTCCAAGCATACTTAAGGGTTGAAGCATGCTGCGCCATCTATGTTCAGCATTCATTTATACATATGAATAAGTATACAAAGAATAAAAAAAGATACAAATAAAATAATTAACTAAAATAATTAAATCACATAAACAGTGTTGGAAAAAACTATAATTTTGATATTTTCCTTTCATTCTTTTGTCGTGCTCTGAAAATGGTAACGCTCAAAATCATTGACATTTTTAGCCAGTTTGAACTCAATATAGTTGAAATCGATATTTCTTGAAAACATAAGATAAATAAATAAATAAATAAAATTATAAAATTTGATTGCGTTATGAGTGCTGTAGCGGTGTACACTATTGTATTGAAGAAAAATATTAGTTATTTATGTTTCTAATTGGTCACATATCATTTGAATCCATTACAAAAGTCCATAATGAATTTTTGAACTGAATGGAATTTAACTTGTATAAGATCGATAGAAATTTTTTATTCTCTATTAGCACAGAAATATAATTAAATGTCCGTAGTTTACTAATATCTGGTTTTAGGAAATTGATTAACAGACTAAATTATTTATTTAAATATTACTGAGTAACTTAAATATTTTTAGTAAAAGTATCTGTAAATAAAAGAAGTCAAAACAAGTTGGAATAATTGGAATAATAGAAATTTCCTGATATCGAGTAATAAAGATTTAATTATGGAGGGGAAACCTTACGTAATTTCAGAAAGATCCATGGTTGGAGCAATATAGAAATTTTAAAATTATGACATTAAAATTTCATTAATCTGTTTCATATTTATTTTTAAAAAATAATGCAGCTATCAATTCAAGAGGATTAAAAATAAAATATAAGAAAAAAGCATTAATGCTATTTTAGTAATAGTTTTAACAACGAAAAATTTGTAAGTTATAGTTATAAACTTAACAAAAAGAAAACTTAAAAACTTAAAATTTAATATAAGCTTAGAAATTTTTCACTTATAATTTTTACAATGATATAATTGCAAAACACTTCATTTCATGCCAAGTTCTTTAAGTTCTCTATTGTCATATGAACAATCTGTTCTGCTTTGGTTCTGCTAAGTTATAACTAACTAATCATTTTAAAAGATCATGGAATTAAACATTAAAAAAGGAAGCGTTAATATGCATCAGATGAGCGATTAATGAATCAATATTTCACCGATTTGTGCCAAAATCACAGTATTTGTTTTAATAACCGTGCGGGAAAGAGCAAAATCATGACATTTCCGACAGTTAAAATTATTATATAAGACAAGAAATTATCACGACACATATAACTATTTCGATATTCAATTCAAATTGAATTGATATTCGTAATTAAAATTTTCACGATATTCAAATACATTGATACACTTTTCTATTTTATCATGAACATTTATCATTAATTTATATTTGCAGTTATTTCTTAGAAATAATGTAAAAGATCATGTTTTTATAAGAAATAGTTAATACTACAAATCTGTGTAAAATAGTAAGACTTATTACCTCTTTAATTAGCAATTTCAATTTTAGCTATTTTTTCAACGATCCCCACCGCCCTTGTACATGTCGTTTAAATTTTTATTCTTATTCTTTGTCTGTATTCTTTAAATTTTCGTTCTTATCCCTGTCTTGAACCGTTGGCAAGAGAGGACAGATATTTGTTCAATGGGAGTTGAAGGGGCAGAGCGATAAAAAGACACCTCATTCTCGGGTATAAATTTAGGAGGCCCAGCCTACTGTAAAGATTCAGGTTCTCCCCGGCCTGACCATTGTGGTTGCTTTTTCCTACTCTCCATAATTGCCATTTCCAGACTAGTCTCCTCAATGGCGATGTTTTATGGCAGTGTAATTGCTTACAGATGGACAGGTGGAGAACCTTCATTCTAAGAACGGAATCTGAAGCTTTAGAGTAAGTCCAGATAAAGCATCACCCGTGCACTAATCGTATCTGCAACACAGGTGTGTATCTTGCATTGTTTTCCATTGTGGACCACGAACACTAATGCGGTCAACTGTAGACCAATGAAATATGAAGTTTTTGCTGAACGAAGATTGGAGAATCGGCAGCCCAAATGCTCCAATGTGGATGAGAGGTGGAGTTGAAAGAAGTGAGAAAAGGCAAGGTTTTTGGAGAGAGAAAGAGGAGATGAAAAGGTCCAGAGGAGAGTTCGATGAAAGCCGAGCGTTCGGGAGAAGATTCCTCCCGAGGAATTCGGTGGATTCCTGGAACTAACCCCGGTACCAGCGTGAGACTTTGACGGTCGGTTAGCTGTTTTCGTGAGTTTCTCCGAAATATTTCAAGGAACTATTCTTGAGGTGTTCCACATAGAACTTTTCACTTAATATAGATGATAAATAGTATTTTTTCTGTAAATTAAAGCTGTAAATAAAGTAACTTGATTAAAACGCTACCCTTTATTTGATCGGACCAGATCGAGACGTTACTCTACCTTAAACCCTTTTCTACTGATGGGGAGGCATCAAATTACAAGACCCTTCCAACTTGTAAATGTGCCTCTGTTTACAAAGAAAAAATGCTCATGCTGTCTCAGCTTCGTTTACTGTCAATTCTTCTAAACATTATTAAAAAAATTTAATCCACCGTTTTACTTAGACGGAAAAACACACAAGAGAGTCAGAACTACACATTTTTTCTCCCGCTATATGGCAATGAATTAAAATAAAATTTTTAATAATATTGAAAAAAGCATTAAATTTTGCTGCAGAATGATGAAATAGATAGTTTTTAAAATTATTTAGCCTTCCTGTTTAAAGATGCATGGTTTCAAAATATTTAATGCCTGAAAAAATATATAAAAGCATATTTTCAACGACGTAAAAAAGACTTTTTAAAAATCCCAAGCATTTTTTTATAGAAGAATGAAGTGTTCAATTTAAATCGTAAGCCTGACAGTTCTTAAATTTTCTGAAGCAATCTACGATTTGAATGCTGGAAATATTAATGCGTCATACATAACAATTAATATGACGCATTAATATTTCCCAATTAACATAACAATTTGATTTCTTAATAAATATTAACACATGTAGAAAACTATATTATCTTTAAATCATTAAAAACTGACACTGAATAAATATTTATGATAGCAGAGAAAAATTAAATTTTTAATTCTAAGAAAATATCATTTTTTTATTTTTTAAATCTCGATACCTGAAAAATGTGTATATAAGTTAGCATCTTCAAAAATTCAGCTAAAAGAAAATCTCGAGAAAATAAAATACTTTAATGGAAATGTAGACAATAGGAAACAAAAATACGCAGAATTTGCAACAAAACAAAATTATTTCCTCGGCTTAATATCAAGAGTGAGGACAAAGTTACACCTTTTGTAGGAAAGGGAAATGGTACTGGCATTTCTTGTATGTGAGTCAGTTAGCCAATGAAAGGAAAAAGGGATCTCACAGATCTGCGAACAAATTTGAAATAAATTATGAGAGAAATATTCTGAAAGGTGACAGAAAGTTCGTTGTATTTATAATGCATTTGAGTGCACTATCCTTGTAATTCAAATAAATAAAACACAGTTGCTCATTTGGTCCCGAAGAAAAAAAAAGCATTTTGATAGTCCCTCGAACCGGTATGTCATATAACCCTATGTTGATAAAAAAAATCATATGATTATATTCATATCATATGATTTTTGCTGTCCTTACAGCAATTTATCTAGAACAAATTATTTTAATATTTCGGCTTTTTTTTCACAACATTTTATACTTTTTTATATCAGATATATTTTTTTTAATATCACTACAGTAAAAGCTCTTTATTCGCAGGGTATATGTTCTATAAATATGCCGTGAATACAGAAACCGTGAATACGGAATGGTAATTTATACGGGATACGTTCCTAGGTGACAAAATTTAAATAAACAAGTATATAAAAAAATCAATTTAATTGAAGATTTTGAACATTTTGATTAAGTATCTTAAGGCTTATGCAATGGTTTGAAGAATTTTGTAATTTTTTCTTGCTTGGCAGTTTTTAAAAGCTCCTTCCATTCAGACTGATACGCAGCAGTCGCATTAGCAATTTGTCTCTTAAAAATAAGACTTCGTTCCATAAACGTTCATATACACTGATGGAAAAAAAATCCCTACACCAAGAAAAAATTATTGTACAGTAATGAAATTTTTGGAACACATTTGTCTAGGTACACATATTTAATTGATTAAAGTTTCAAGATCACAGGTAGAGCCATTGGCGAGAAGAGCCATTTCAAATGTGAAATGTTGGTACATTAGTAACCGGTGTAACCGCCAGAATTTAGAATGCAAGCATGCAAAAGTGCATGCATTGTGTCGTACAGGTGTCGGATATCAGTTTGTGGTATGGATTTCCATGCCTGTTGCACTTGGGCGGTCAATGCAGGGACGGTTAATGCTGGTTGTGGATGACGCTGGAGTTGTCGTCCAATGATGTCCCATACGCGCTCGATTAGAGAAAGATCTGGTGATCTAGCAGGCCAAGGCAATATGTCGACACTCTGTAGAGCATGTTGGGTTACAACAGTGGTATGAGGGCGAGCGTTATCCTGTTGGAAAACTCCCCCTTGAATGCTGTTCATGAATGGCAGCACAACAGGTTGTATCACTAGACTGACGTACAAATTTGCAGTCTGGGTGCGTGGGATAACCACGAGAGTGCTCCTGCTGTCATACGAAATTGCTCCCCAAAACATAACTCCAGGAGTAGACCCTGTATGTCCAGGCCGCAGACAGGTCACTAGCAGGCATAAACCTGGCCTCCTTCTAACTAACAAACGGCTATCACTGCGACCAAGGCAGAACCAGCTTTCATCAGAAAACACAACAGATCTCCACTCCATCCTCCAATGAGCTCTAGCTTGACACCTCTCACGGCGCAAACAGCAGTGGTTTGGAGTCAGTGGAATGCACTGTACAGGGCTTCTGACTCGGGGCTGTCCTTGAAGTAACCGATTTGTAACAGTTCGTTGTGTCACTGCGGTGCCAACTGCAGCTCGAATTTCAGCTGCAGACGCAGTACGATTAGCCACAGCCATACGCCGAATACGACGGTTTTCCCTCTCAGTAGTACCACGTGGCCGCCCGGAACCTGGTCTTCTTGTGGCAGTACCTTCCCTTGACCGCTGTCACCAATACTCATGCACAGTGGATACATTCCTTCCAAGTCTTTCAGCAATATCGCGGAAAGAAAACCCACCTTCTCGTAGCCCTACAACTCAACCCTACCCACGTTCAAACTCAGTGAGCTGTTGATAATGGCTTCTTCGTCTTCTCAGAGGCATCCCTGACTAACATTAACCCACTACATCAAATCTCAACTGTAAATAACGATCACGAACCTTGCAGCGCTTATTTAAAGCAAATCTCATTTGCATGTTCATAGTGTCGCTACTAGCGCCACACTTACGCGCTTAGCTCCAAATTTGAATCGACGTCATTTTTCAGATGTATAAACACGCCTAACAAATTTGTTTATCTAGCACAGCTCCTTCCAAGTGTTGGGATTTTTTTTTCCATCAGTGTAGAAATCGCAAAGCTCATCTGCCATTCTTAAACCTCCATTAAGATTTTTCAAATGAAATGTCACGTTTGCAGTGCGTGTTGAAACTTATTCTTCAATGGGCTGTGAATTTAACATTTCCTGCAAGTCGGTTTCAGTCAAATCTTCATCTTGCATATCAAGCAATTCCTGAATGTTACTTGATTCTATCTGTTCGAACCCATCTCGTCCTATTCCATTCGCGATTTCGGCTATATTTGCAGTTTGCATTTAACAACATACTTCAGACAAAATTGTAATACGATCTATTTTACTTTTTTTATTAGTCCATTTGACTGCATTTACAAAGGATAATGGATTGGATGCCTATTGGAATCCTTTTATTATTATGTATGTACTTATTAGATACGCGAATGAAGAAATTTTTAGCAGCGAATACAGGAATTGGGTCGCATTTTGTTAATCCACGAATAGTGAAAACGCGAATGAAGGAAGCGCGAATAAGGAGCTTTTACTGTACTTTTACAATCATTTATTTTTAGTTTTTCCATACATAGTTATTTCCACCTTTGTTTGGCTTACTCTTTTCCTTTTCATTTTGTTTCTTTCTTTCCTTTTCTTGTATTTTTCTGTGTAAAAGGGAAAATTAATTCTGAACAAATCTACAATGAAAAAAGAAATTGCTGTGAATTCAGCAGTACGATATAAGTTTTGAGCCCCATACGCCCCTGTGGGAACATCCACCACTCTGTGGGAGAGAGGAAAAGGAAAGCAATTATCTGTTCTTGAAGAGATTATCTAAAACTTTTCTGCCTTTTCAGAAACAAATAAGTAACTATTATTTCTTATGCACACAAACAACCTTTTTTTAAGCAATGTCTAGTCCAAATGACAGTTCAAATTTTTATTTCTGCTAAAGTTTGTGACAAAAGAAAAAGGAAATCATCCCTCTATATTAGAAATAGTGGTCCCCAAGAGAACTAATTAAACAACAAGCTTTATTTATTTTATTTTTTTAATTTTAATTTTTTTATTTATTGTTACTTAATGAAACTGATTACATTAAAAAAGTATCATATGCCAGCAAATGAATTTAAAAGCACGAAAATTCCTACATTTCACTATCTAAAATAAGCCAATACTTTATTCCGTCTTCAGCAAATTCGAACACTTTTTTTTGGAACAGTCGGGCAAGGAGCCCTTTACGTGCTGTAAGTTGTAGGAAGCAAGCGGCTCAAGATCGACCCTGTTTAACATCATACAGCTTTTGATATTTAATTAAAAACTGTTCCAGGAAATCTTTCGGGGGGAATCAGAAATGAATGAACTAAATTAAAATTATTAATTTTGTGCTGAAATGTTACTCTATTAACCCGCAATAAATCAGTAACATATTATAATAATTGCATAATAATATATAACATTGTGAGTACAAAATAATGCCTAAATACCATTCTTAAATATTGTACACCATATAACAATATTTTAATTGATTCTAAACTTTCCAAAATATTTTTTTAAATAAACCTAATATTAATTTTGATTCAGGATATTACGTTGCTAGGATATAATTATCATTTAAAAAAATTCAGTGGGGGGGGATTATTTTCTAAGGTACCGAGTATAAAGCATTCTATGCAATGAAATAAAACTGATATTACAAGTTTTAAATTATAGGTATAGACGCAGTTTAGCATCAGTTCATAACAAATGAATGAAAGGAAATAAGGAAATCAAGAAAATTAAAAGAAGTAGAGCAGAAATAATTTATTTCGTGTTGAAAAATTGTTTTTGAAAAGTCTTCATCTGACTTTTACCATAAATAGAATACCAAGAGGCTTAAACAACTATCAAAAATTTCAGTGAGCAGCCCTTGTTTTATTTAAAATTTTATTTTGTCTTTTTCTTGATATTTAAATTTCAATTTTCACCAACTAAAAAACGCTAAATAGCTTTGGAAAACAAAGTATTTTTTATTTCCCATTTATTTAGAAGTGCCAAACAACACTACAAAGATATCCTTTCAACTTTGGCCGACATTCAGATCATCGTACAGCAACGAAGGAATGCTGTACGATGTCTAGTGCTTATTAGGATAATACTTAAACCTAACTTCGATAATCAACTCTAAAAGTAAATCTTATTACTAACGAAATCCTTTCCTTTCTGTTTACAATTCACATTCTTAACTTGAAATTTTAAAATAATTTCTAAATTAAAAGAATAATCCGAAATTAGCTACAAGAACATCGCTGCCCCTATCGAATCAGCTATTCAATCATCATAACTAACATTCGCTTTTCCAGATTATCTCAGCTAAATCGATGAGAATTCTCTAACAAAATAGATTGTCGTGAGTTCGAGTCTGAAGCTGAGCCCAAAACAGTAACACAGCAAATGCTGCCTTAAACAAAAATTAAGAATTGTGCTAAAAAATGAAATATTCGAAATTATGCTTTCGAAAATAAGCAGATTTAAGAATATTTATAGCTTTGAGAACTAATTTGGTAAATATTTAGGAAAATTATACAAAATCGGAATCCAATATTGATCAATAAAACAAAAATCTTGAACTTCTTATCAATGTAAAATATTAATAAATAACATTGTTTTCTCAAATTTTACAATATTACTCAATATTTCAAGCTACTTGTTCTTGATAAGGGGTGAGAAAAGAAAGATACCCCCCCCCTCCACACACACACTAAAAGGAAAGAAAAGAAAAAAGATGTTTTTCCCTTGCAATCGTGCAACAAAACTCTGATTCCTAACAAATTTTATCGCAATTCTTTATAGATTGGATCCTAATTTGAATGATCCAGATGAATAAGTTTGTCGAAAAGGGAAATATTTCCCCACATTTACAGTACTGAACTCTATCCTTTGTTAAATATTAATATTATCCACGACTAGTCATTATAAGAACTGGCTAATCTGCAAGTTGGGAAATAAGATTATTAAAACTTGATTCTGGAAATTTTTATTATTTTTATATTGATGAACTTAAACTTGCTAGATAAAATGATTGAATGAACTTATCTAATCAAATTTATAAAAATCACGACTGCTGTTTAGATTTAGGCTTTTTATATCTATTACAGCAAATGTTAATAAGATATAGATATTTTAAAATAAAATAAAAACCTTAAAACTGCTTAAAATGCTACATGAATTGAAGTTTATTTCTAATAATATTGGATTTGATGGAGAAGCCATTGAAAAGAATCTTTTCCTTTCTGCAAATCTTCATTTTTTTATTGGATACTCTTGGATAGAGAGTAAAAATATTTTCAACCAATCACAGAGACGATGCCGGTATATTTGGCATTCAAAGCCAAGATGGCTCACAGTATAAATATGACCGAGCGTGGTTGTACATCCGGGAGACAATTATTTATAAATAATGAGAATTTAATAATTAATTCATGTGCAAATCATAAATTGCCATTTGATTCTGGTTGATAATTATTCAGTTTGTTGAAAAACGCCGGAAAAGTGAGAAAAACGCGAAATTTATGCATTGATTGCATTAAAAACTAGTGAGCGATTTCAAGTGTTATTATACGCTTTTGATCTTTCAATAAGAATTATTCTTAAACCAAGTGTATATGTGCATTGTTTTAATTAAATTAATATCTGGAAATGCGTGAGATTGATGCGTGACTTAAGTTATGATGTTTTGTTTACATGTTAAAGATTCTGTCGATTTGACCTGGTTGTTTGTTTACGTCCTCACAAATAACCAACATCCTCTTCAGCTTCTGAGTTGAAGATAGATTGTTACTATTTATTATTTTACAGTCATTGAAACAAGTATATTCTTGATATAGTACAAGATGACATCTAGGTAAGCAATCATTTTTGAAATATTATTTTATTAATTCCTATTATAAATATGAATTTCTTCAATTCAATTTTTAAACTATTTAGTGAATTAAAAATGAATTTGTTTCACTAAATGTTAATTGATTTGGTAAATTAATTAAGCGTATTAATTTTATCTTGCAATATGCCGATTGCTGTCCGATTATGTTCTGTACCGAAACATTATTTTGATATTGGTCTCTTATAAAACTTAGGCATTATTGTAAACTGAGCGAATTTTAAAGTGAAAAATTAAGTTACTAGAAAATTTAAATTTCACCATTATTTTAGTTGAATTTAAATTAGTTTTTTGCATAATTTTGCTAATTTCATAAATTTGTTCATTTATATAAGCATAGTAACAGTATTGTGATATTTATCATTTTCTTTTATTATTAAATTAAAAATTGTGTTTTGATGACAACTAATTTTTATTTGCAATTAACGCATTTTAAGTTGCTATATTTATATTTCAATTGAGTGTTATTTTAAAAATGCATTAATTTCCATTTGTTCATTAATTTCACTTTAGTTAACTTCATGAAATATTTTTCCTGTTTTCCTGTAATTTTAAATTATTGATTTAATTTTTATGATCTGAAATTTTTATTTTAATATTTTTGTTACTTAAAGTTATTAAATGATGATTTATCAAAATGAAGTATTAAATGTATGATGTAAACAGTTATGATAGTTGGTGTATCTTGATTTCACTAATGAATGATAATGTTTTATTCCTTTAATAATATGAAAACATTGCATGTTGAAAGTGGCTGTGGAGGGAAAAAAGAAATACTCATTTTAGATAGCAAATGAGAAATTAACTGCATAATTTTGTATGTTAATAATAGACTAAATTTTTAAAATTGTATGCTACTATATAAATACAGGAAACAATTATTTCTATGAGTTTCATTTTCTTTTTTGTGAGCAGTGTTGAGGTATGTATGGTTTGTTATGGAACATTGAATGCAAAACAATCCATAAAACATTTTTAAAAGTAAAAATTAATTTTATAATTGTGCATTAGACTTTTTGTTTGTTTGAAGAAATATATTCATCTTAAAATATCTATTGAATTCTCTGCTATGAGTTTCCCGCATGTAATTTGTAAAAATTTTGAATTGTTATAAAAAAATTAAAATTTTTATCTAGTATCATGAAAGTTGCTGAAGTGGCTTTTTGCATTTTATTGAAAATTTTTACTATCAATCATTGTGAAAATTTCTTTGAAAAAATTAATTTTTAAATTGTTGAAATTTGTTTCACAGTTTATATGTATAAGTTATAAAAATACTTCAAAATAACTATAGTAGGAATTGATATATATATAATGTAGCAATATAATCTTCATATTAAACACCAACTTGATAAGGTTTGCTTGTTAAAATTTTAAAAGATGATGCTTGTGAGTTTTCTATAAAGCATAATATATTAGCTTATTATGATATGTTTTACATATTTGTCTTTCATTCTATCTTTTAATGTTTCTTTATATTTTTTGTTCTATTTCTTTTATATTCTTTTGAAAATCAAATGCATGAAAAATAATTTGACTTTTAACTCTCTTTGGAAAGATTGCTAAATAATTCTTATTTCTAGAACTTTTGATTCACTTTTGTTAGTTTTGTACTGAATTGTGTACTTTCAGAAAAAAGATATATATATATAATAAAAATTTAAAAAAAAATGTACCCACCTTTATATTAACTTTTATATTTATATTTCTTATAATATGATAAAATAGTATCCAAAGTAAAGTAATATCTAATAATTCCATACATGGTTTTGAATATATATTTATCTTATATATATTATACAAAAATTTGTTAGAAAGAAATGAGGAATATCTATAATTTTCTGAAAATAAGAAATTTTGCAAAATTGGTATTTTTAAAATATAGTTGTTTCAGAATGAGAAATCGAAATGACTTTTTATAGTCTTTCCATATTTTGAGCATATATATATATAACATGCAAAAATTAAAATAGTGAAAACCCTTTCCTGAGTCAACAAAAATTAAAACAAAACTAATTAGGTCGAAATTAAAATTAAATTCGGAATTAAATGCTAAAAGTTCACAAAAATGAAAAGTAAATAAAATAGAACCTATTAAGGAAACAAATCTAAATGAATATAATTAATAAAGTTATGTAAATGAAATTAATTACGGAAACAAAATTAAAATTTGAATTGAAACTAAAAATTATTTCGGATTCAAACAAGTTTAAAAAAAATTTTTTTTAATCAATCATTGTATTTAATGAGTACAAATGCAGCTACAACTATAATACAAATGAATCTAAATTAATTAATAAAATATTGGCTGTAGTTTTGATTTGGTTGTGTTCATTTTTGCCCAGCTTATTTTGTTGATTAATGTATATATATATATAGAGAGAGAGAATCTTTTAAAAGGTTTTTCTTGTGGCAATATCTAAATCATACAAATTTATTGCAAATTGTAACAAAAATTCAACTTACCATCAGATTGTTTTATTTTTTTTAAATCATTAATAAAAAATCTCCTTATTTTTAATAATTCTAATGAGAGTGTCAATTTTTATCATTTCTGTCTTAGAAAATGAAATAGTCTTGTCTAGCTATTTGAAAACTTTTTGTTTTTAAAAATGTTTTTAATATCTAAAAATCAAATTTCTAACTTAAAGTTCTAAATTATGCTTCTACTTTTTTATATTAATATTTATTTGTTGATATCATCAAATCTAGTACACAATTCTTTGTTTACAAAATGCTTAAAACATTTCCCAATTAGAAAAAACTAAGTAATAAATCAATTGAAAAAGGATGGATACATAGTCTGAATCTGGAATGTCTTGCCTTTGTATATTTCTTGTTTTGCAGACTTTTAGTTAAGTCCTCTTTTAACTGTTTACTTATTGTGTAATGAGTTACTTAGATCCAAAGTAAACAAGTTTATCCCTATTATATCAAAATAAAGGATAGTCTATTTGTTTATGCAAAATGCAAGCAATTATTAGAAAAGAAATATCAAGAAGCTAGAAGTTGGGGAATGTTTTTATAAAAATGTTTAGAAGGGTTAAAGCCTTATCAAAAACTGTGAAAGATGTTAAAGATTCATCTGATGATATGAAATCACTTCGGATATTTAAGGATGTTGGCTATGCACATCTTGCAGACAACCAATCAAAACTGAATGGTTTTACTTCAAATTTAAATGTCGGAAGCAATGGAGCAATTAAATGTTTAGTGTGAAAATAATTGATTAAAATTTGTCTTTTACATTTTTATATGTCTAAATTAGGCCTTGAATTTTCTAAAACAAGCTGTTAAAAGTTCTTAATTTTTTTATAATAAAAGTAGGAACCCTGTCCGTTCACAGAGTTCCGATATTCATTTTTGTGATCATAATACACATTAATGAGTTAAATTCATTATATATATTTATTCTACAATAAGGTGTTCTTTACAATACAATTTAGATTATTTCTACGCTTCTTTACCTAAGTACATTTTTGAACAAAATACATATCACGATTCCAGGCAAATTTTCTAATTATCATTTATAAACTCATTGTGTCTTCACAAAGAAGAACAAAATTAAAAAAAAAATTCATATTAAATTTTTATGTTTATATTCATAAATTTTATTTTGATAGAAATTTTTTTTAATTTATTGTTATTCCCAAGTTTATGTAATAGTTTTGTTAGTTAAAAATAATAGACTATGTCGAAAAATTACCCTTCTAATCATAATTTTTTTATTTGTTTAATTTTATTGTGGTTATAATTCTTAAACATTTGAAACTTGGATTTTTTTTTTAAGCTTTCCATTCTAACTATAGCAAGCTGTTTAATTCAAGCTTACTTAGCAAATATACCTTTTTGAAGTAACTTGAGTATCAGTAATGAGAAATCAATTGCCCAATTAAGTATGGAAACTCTTGGATTTTTTTAGGTATTCAGAAATGTATTAAGTTTGGCAAATGATCCTTTACTATTTGCAAGTTCTATGCAAACAGAGGCAATAGTTGATTTAAATTTATCATTTATATTTTTATATATGTCTAAATTAGGCCTTGAATTTTCTAAAACAAGCTGTTTAGAAGTTCTTCATTTTTTTATGATAAAAGTAGGAGGCCTGTCCTTCCTCACAAATCCATTTACACAGAGTTATGATCCTGATTTTTTTTGCATTTTTGTGACCATAATGAACATTAATAATTTCAATTCATGCTATATATTTAGATAGCAACAAACTGTTTAAATAGAGGACTGTTTTGTTTGAGTACATTATCTATATTATTGTCTTCATAATGAAATTGTTTTGCATAGTCAATTCCATTAAAAGTAATTGTGCCTTCATCAGAAGCTAAATTATTTTGTATCATAATTAATAGGAATATTTTTTCCTTTAAGTATGGCAACAGCAAGATTTTATATTGGACTCGCAGAAGAAAGAGAAAAATCTGATGCCAAGAAATGGCATATTTTTCTCTAATTTTGAAACTTAAGATTGATGTGCTTGACACAATTAAAACAATTTATCAGCTGCTATATTATTTATTATGTGATATTTAATGACAGATGGTTCAAAACTAACAGAAAAATGTTTTCATGTTGTTGTTTTTTTCCCATGCAAAACATCTTGGTATCTTATTTATAAAAAACTTGGTATTATTTAAAAATAGTAAAGTAAAACATAAATCTATAAGTTATATGAGCAAAGTAAATCTTTTTTTTTCAAGTGATCATTATTAATTTAACTTTAAATTTAAATCCTTTTTAATGTGCTGCATATTAAGACTTAACATTAAATTAAGAGTGTGATGTAATATCATTTTTTTTCCCTCCTTTCTTTTATTCAGATATATATTTTTTAAGTCATTAGAATGTGTGTGTTTGTCTATTATTCTGTTATTCTTTTTCATTAAGACTGAAAAATATTACAGATAAGTGAAATGAAGCAGTTAATATATTTACATTTATTTTTATTCTTTAGATTGGACCGCTTGTTTCTTTTACTGGAGACTGGTTCTTCTCCCCTTACTCGAAAAGCTGCTGCTATTCAGCTTGGAGAAGTTCAAAAGCTTCATCCTCATGAATTACATAATTTATTAGCTAAGGTAAACAAAAAAAAAAGTGTATAGTTAAATTTTTAATGAAATAAATAAATTTCATTTTTTTTTCTTCTGAAAATGATTGAGTAAAACTAATTTACAGCATTATTGGGTGCTTTTGAGTAATTAAGATGCTCCTTAAAGTATAAAATATTTCTAATACAGAAAAGTTATGTATGGTTGTTTTATTTTTCGAAGTTGTGTAAATTTTAATGGCCGCATTATTGAGAAAAAATACCATTTTGCATCCACTTTAATGCTTTTATTGATAATTGTTATGTGACTACACAAAGTACCCCCCCCCCACTCGCTTTATGTGTGTGTATGTATTTCTTGTCAAACCAATTCTGGGAAAACATTTAGGGCTGTATTTTGATAAAATCCAAGCCTTATAAAAGAAATTTTTATTTATTTGTGGGAGGAATTCTTTAATCTAAAATTTTTTTGCGATTTGTAATCTAATTTGGTGGTATTCAGTACTGAAATTTCCACCAATTTCATTAATTTGAAATAATGTGATTTAAATGGATTGCCATTCTTCTAAATGTGATTAATTGTTTTATGCAAAGCATTGCTAATTTCTTTGACTTATGAGCAGAAGAAGGAATTTTATACTTTAATCTTGAAAAGGAATAGTGTATTGTTGTGCAACTTATAAATTGTTTTCCTTTATAATAATAGTTTTATTTTTGTACTTACATTTTTTTTAATTAAATATAATATGTTAACCAATATCAAAGGAAATATTTTTATTTTTCCCTTTTATTGCTTAATGACATATTCAACTTACATGCATTATTTGGGCATTGATGACAGTCTGTTTGCCGGTGGCAAAAAATAAATGTGATTATTAGATAGTAAAATGTAAATGCAGTTGCAGAAGAACAACTAAAAGCAATTTTATTCTTTTTCTTGTGATTATTTATTTAAAGTTGTTTAAAAAAAAACTCTGTAAGATGTATTGTGGAAACTTGCATTTGGTAAAATAGAACCTGGAACCTTGGGTTTCATAGCCAAGTAAAAATACCACTAGAAAAAAGTAATTACTCATGTCTGGAAGTTGTTACTAGCTTTATAAGCTCCACTGCATACTCTCTCCAGTGAGTGAGAAGTGAAAGGAATGATATTTGTTTTGCCGTTGAGTGATGATGTATTGGTTGGTGTGTCTAATCCGCCTTGCCCATTTTATTTGGCGTGTGAGAAACGAGTTCTAAACGTCATGATGACTTTTTGCTGTGGGTAGAGGTTGCCACAACAACTATGCAAGGGTTGCATTTTTTTTTTTTTTTTTTTTTGTTCCTAGTGCGAGGTTATTAATGTTGGAGCTTGAATTGGGTAAAATAGAACCTGGGACCTTGCATTTCATAGTCAAGTAACAAGACCACTAGACAAAAGTAATTACTCGTGTCTGGAGGTTGTTACTGGCTATAAGCTTCACCATAGTATTATTGGTTGTAGGTTTGTATTTTCTTGCTTTTCATTGCAAAATAAATCTTTTGGTTACATCATACACCATTTTCCTCATGTTTATCCCCAAAGCTCATTTCTCTTTATGAGTTGAGTATAAATGCATGACTAAGAAATATGGATTCTTTTAAAATTATGACTTGGAGTGTATTGGTTGTGCAGGTTTCAAAATTATATATATTCCTAGATTATACTTATATAAAAATTTATATTAAAAAATTTAATTAATTAAAAAATTGAATGATTTGAAACATTAATCTGATAAGTTATTGCTGTTGTATTAATTGCTTTGAGGTCTTTTTATGAAGAAAACTGGTTTATGATACTTAAGTTAAATTTTCTTGTTTTCTTTATAATTATTGAAAACAAAATTCATCTTTTTAGATTATTAAATAAATATTATTTGCAATTAAATAATACATGCAGTGCTGAAATATGCAATTTTGCAAATATGTATTCATTGTTTTATGTTTTTAGGTTCGTCGTTATTTATATAGTTCTAATTGGGATACAAGAATAGCTGCTGGACAAGCAGTTGAAGCTATCATAAAAAATGTTCCAGAATGGAATGTTCAAAATATTAAGCAAGGTATGTATTTCAAATGTTTACACATGCCCAATTCCCATTAGTTCTAAATTTTTTTTAGTAAATTAAAATTGTTATATTTTTATATTCTAAGTTGTAAATAGGTGTTAAGAGTTTTTAAGATTTGCAATATTATTCTAAAAATAATTATTAATGAGATGAAAAATTTATAATTTGTTCTGTGGTGTTTTAACATTCTTAAGGTAGCATTACTCTCTTTTTCTGATGAGAGCATTTTGTTGAAAATTTGTTACCTCATTTTCACTGGAATAATATTTTTGTTTTGAATTTTTTTAAAAAATAATTTTAGTATGCTATTAAGTATAAAGGTTATTTATTGGAAAATAAATCTCTCATTGATTAAAATTAAATTGCCTATTCTTTTTAGCTTAACCTTCACAGTAAATAATAGATTATGTAAACTGTATAAATTGCATTAATTGTAACTGTGAATGCTATGTTGTAAATATTATGGCCTTTTATTAATGTAAAATTTTTATGAAAACTGATACTGATATTTAGTGTAAGAATTATATAACTTATTACTGGTTATGCCTTTTCATGTTTTTTGCTATTTATGTAACTTGATCATAATTTTTAATGTTTTTTAATTTCAGAGAAAAATTTAACTTATGTGAATGATTTATCTTTAACTGGTCGGATGAAATTTTCAGAGTTTGATGTTAATAAAGTGATTCAAAATGGTAGCAATTTGCTTGCCTGTGAAAGTTCAAAAATTGATATTGCTGAGCAGTCAGGTAATTACAAATAAATATTAATACTTATTTAGTTTTGACATTTATTAGGGATGCAGATTACAACACCTCCTGTGTTGTATAAGATTATTATTAATTAGTCATTTCTGAACATTTATCTTTTTCTTCTCATTTTATAATTTTGGCTGCCTGCATATTAAAATTGATTCTGTAATTGTTGTCAAATCATTAGCATCTAGTCCAGTATAGAATTGACATGTTTTTACTTTGTACACATTTTGAAATGCCATTAAACTACAGAGAGGGGGGAGATTACTGTGATTGAATGAAGGAAATATTTCCTGCTTAGTGCATGTAGCACTAAAATGATTTTCTTTGGTTAGTCGTTCATAAGAGTAAAAAGTAAATATATATTTGATTTAAATAAATAAATAAGAATGAGTATTATGATTTATATGTGTTTCTCTCTCTCTCTTTGTGAATATTAACTCTATGCAATATTGTTGAAGGTTTGACTTGATTGACAAAGTGATGCAAAGCATTAAGCATTGAAGTTAGGAATCTGAGATTTGACAGGAAGCTGTTTTTTTTAATTATAAAAGTTTTGATTATCAAAAATTTAATGAAGTTTAATTTAAAAATAAAAATAGAATTATTCTGCCATATTATCGAAGCATGCTAATGATTAATGCACAAAGATTATTTTTACAGCATCTTAAAGATTTTTTTAAAAATAACTTTTTAATTATATCAATTTTGTTTGAATAAAAGCATTTTTTCATTTGATTTTAGTAGTTTTTGTATAAATTAATTTCTGATACAATATGTAAAATAATTGAAGCGTTTGCTGCAAAAAGAAGGTAGCTCCAGTTATTCAAGCTTGCCGAAAGTTGTGAAAAAAATGTCTGGAAATTCTAAATACCAATCAGATTGACAGCTCCATCCCTTGAGTAATGCAAGAACTAAGATTGGACATCTTAGTTCTCGCTTTCTTTTGGCACCAAATGAACAAGGGTATTTTTTTATAATGTGATTGTGTATGCAACTCTGAATTTCCTTAAGTTGGAGCTACATGCTTTTTATAGCAAACCCTGCAATTTTATTGTGATGATAATAAAATGATATGATTGCTTCATTGAATCCTTGTCATGTGATTTTATTGTTGTTAATGCCATGGTAAAAATACTTTTTTTGCTTTGGTTTAATTTACTTAAAACTAAAAACAAAGAATTAAAAAAAAATTAATTAAAATATTAAAAGCAGTTTTTGAAATAAGGCTCTTTACTTGATGTGTGTTATTAAATTTTGAGGCAGTCAGATATATTATCTTGTGCAGTTTTTAAGTACTTTTTCAAAACATGTAAATTTGCATTTTCATGCATTCACTTAAAAGTGCTTATTTACTTATTTTGCTTATTTATTATTTTGACTAAGATGTTTTAAAAAAGCTTGAATTTTCAAAGCTGTTTCACACTATCCACTTTATGCTATTTTTACTTTATTTAACTATACAGTTATACCCTGCTTAATGTGACTTCCAGTAACTAGTATTCTGCATAATAAATAAAAGAAAATCTTTTTTTTTAATGAATATTTCCCGTAAGAAGTAAGATTTGGGAATGAATTGTACTCATTAAGATTGGTTCCTTTGTATTACATAACTTATATATGAATTCTCAACTTTTCCCATATGATAATTTTCAGCATTATTATTTTTTTTCCCCTATAGCTTCAGATCCCAAAGAACATCTGGCAAAGCAAAGAGAGATGTTGAATAAACACTTAGGTTTAAATTTTTCATTCATGGGAATGGATTCAAATTATATTTCAAAAGAAGATTTGGAATTAAACCATTATCCCTCTGAAGATAAAGTAAAAGTAAAACAGGAGCCTAAGGTAAATAAAAACTGCAATTCCTAAAATTTAACAATAAAGAGAATAAATAACTGACTTATGATGAATAATAATTTTTTTTTATTAATTCGTTAAATAGTATATTACATTTGGCCAAACTTGGAAAAGGCTTACATATTTACTTTTATAGCATTGCAACTCATAAAGTGATGTTAGTTTCTTTATTATATAGTTTTCTCAAATTATCATATCATATTAATAATACTTTGTGGTTTCCGAGAAAAATAGATTTTAACAACTAAATGATTACTTTTTTATTTTTTTGGTGAATGTAATAATTTATTTGCTTTTATTTTTACAAAAAAAAAAAACAACTATATTATTGAACTTTATTATCCATAATATAGTTTCTGAAATCTTATTTCATTGGTAATCTAATGTTTTTTTTTATCTGACTTCATCATATCGATGAATCTTTAGTGACCGAAGTATTAACTTGGCTGTTATCTTCATCTGTAGAATAACTATGTTCTACAGATAATACAGTTTCCATGATATTTCACACAGTTTTAATCAAATCTTTTGAAAACTATGTGAAATGTTGTGTAAAGTAAATATAAATTTTAATATTAAAAGATACCATGAATTGTTGAAAGATATATGCCAAAAGAGAGAATGAGATATAAATTATAACAGCTGTTTGTGCAAAAACTTAAACTACAAAAATTTGTTTTTGTAGAAAATGTTTTGTTAAGAGAATAGTTTTAATGGTGAATTTTTAATATGAATTTGTTTTATTAATGTATTATCCCTCAAAAGGCTAAAAATGGTTTTCCTGATTCTATAGTAGATAGAAATCAATTCTATCACCCCTCTCCCTTATTTATATTTTTAATTAAATAGACATTGCAGATGCATTTCAGTTTATCAGTCGTCATGGGATAGACTTTATCAGAATTTACATGGTAAAATTTAAACCATAAATTTTAAAAATGAAACCTAGAAGGCAATTGTGACATGGTTCCTGTTAATATTTCATCAATTATCAACAACAATAGTTTAGTATAACAAAACTAAGACAAAGAAATTTTGTTTTTCTCAATGAGAATCTGAACTATCACTTTATTCAAATTTACTTTTGCTGCACCATATTTTAATGTCCAATCTTACTTTTTGTCAGAAAATTAAATTCATTGAAATAAAATAATTTTGTTAGGTTGATGGAACTGAAGGGCTAAGCAATGACACTTCTCACTTATCTTTGAATTCTATAAAAACTGAAGATTCAAATTGGTAAGTAAAATTTATTTTCTTGATTTTACCTTGAACTCCAAACTTTAAATTCTTGAAAAACATTTTATTCCCCCTTCTCTTATTTTATTAGCTCTGAACCAGCACCTAAGAAACGTAAAATTTCTACTACATCATTAGCCTCATTTGACGAAACAAGTGTAGAGAATAATGGGGTAAATCTATGGGAAGAAGTAAGAATTTTTTAAATGTCATTTTTGTGTGTGTGAATCAATATTTTTTGACAGTTAAAAGAAGTAAGAGTAATTTATAGAATGGATATCTTGGAATATCTGTTAAAATATATATTACATTCTTCATATAATTGGTTTTAGAAGCATATATTTGGAACAAACTTCTGTAAAGTATCTTAAATTTTCTTATATCATATAAAATTGGAAATTTCGTTCTTTTTCAATTCCTTTATAGAGTCAATGTAAGCATCAAAAATAAAATTTAATAAAATATTTAGATTGCTTTTACATGTAATATTTAAAAACTCTTAAAATGTAATAAATCTGTATAAATTATCATAGTTATTTTGCTCATAAGTGTACCTCAAATTTTCTTTTTGATATTTAATAGAATATAGAATAGTTGTTAGAAATGTGCAAACTAATTTGTTTACTTGCAGTATCTGTTGTTTTATAAATGATAGATATATATACATATATTTTTTTTCCTAAATCAGTGACCCTATCTTCTGCAAATAAATTCATATAGTTTGAATTTTTTTAATGTATTCATACTTTTAATCTTAATTATCTATTGTTGATGTAAAAGTGTGTTCTGAATCTTTAGACAAAGCAGTGGCCATTAGAAGCATTCAGTGATTTGTTAGTTCACGACCTTTTAAATGCATCTTGGGAAGTACGGCATGGGGCCGCGACAGCTTTAAGAGAAATTGTGAGAATTCATGGTAAAGATGCAGGAAAACGATTGGATGCATCTTCTGAGCAAGTAAGATGTAATTTTTCTTCACATATTGACATTTTTAATATCAATTTTCTTCAATTTATTTTATTGCTTCATAAAAGTAAATGATCTTCCACTTTTCAATTTCATACTTTAGTTCTATTTTAGTTAATAACATTTTGTTGATTTTATTATTATAATCTATTAATTATGGATATGCTTTACTTCTGTATAAAAAGCAAGCTATTTTTAACCTTTGTATTTTCTTTAAAATAGGCTGATTATCAGTTTTTTTTTTTTTGCTACAAAGACTCATCTTCTGTTTTGAAATAGTCGCAGCCATTAGAGTAGTTAGTATTGAAAAATAGTAGTGTTTGAAAAAGATCCTTTATTGCTTTGTTGTAACATTCTTTTCAAAGCCCCGTTCTCATAGCTTGTGTTGGCCTTGTGTTCAGCACATTTTGTCCTCTTTCCCCTCAAATGTGATTATCTGGGTCTCTTTGATGTCTGTTAATTTTATTGGCAATTTGTGGGAAGGTCCTGATCAACATCCACAAGCATGAGTGGTCCTACAATGGGTCAGATGGCAGATTTGCTATCATATCCATAATGGGACTGGGACGTGGGAATAAGATATAAGCAAAATGCTATAATTAGGTTATTAATCTTTAATTTTTCCTGAATTTTTATAGGTTGAATAATTGAGTTTTTATGTGTATTATGATTATTATTATTATTATATGTATTATACATATTACATGCATATGTATTATTTATTATTATATGTATTATAGTTAAATGCTATAAATATTTTTATTTAAGAATAAATACTTATATGCAATACTTTTTGTGCAAAAGGAGTTGCTTTGTATAATACATCATAGCTAAAAAAATTGCATTGAATAATTGGGATATGATTTCACTGTTAATAAAAGCATTAGAGTTGAAGCTACTTAAATTTTTCAGTTAATATGTTATATTAAATTATAAATAATCTTAAAACCCATATCAAGTTTAATTTAGAAATGTTTTGATAATTATTTTAAATCCAATTGTTGATGATTATGATTATAATTTATAGATGGATTTGCTGAATCAACTTTGGTTAGAAGATTTGGCTCTTAGGCTTGTATGTGTACTTGCATTGGACAAATTTGGAGATTTTATTTCGGACCAGGTATGCTGTACTTCATATCGATTTTAGTACATAATGAGAAAAAAAAATCTGTTTATTCCATTAATTGTGCGAGGTAGTTTATTAATCATATACATATAAAAGTAGCTGCAGTTAAAGGCTAATAAGTAAAAAGTGATTTCTTAGTAAATTAAGGCCCTTATTTTCAAAAATGTAATTCTAGTTTAGATTATTGCTATTTTCTGGTTTCTTCCTTGTAATTACTTGCCATCATTAATAAGGATCTATTTCATATTACTTTGATGGTATTTATTTTCATAAATATTTCAAATTAATCAGAATTCAAAATAAGAAAATGTTCTATATTGTATTTCTTAATTAACTTTATTAGTCTACACAAGTATGGAGGGTTCACAAAGCAGAATTCCCTTTATAATAATTTGCAATCAAAAGAAATGGCAGCAAAGAAAGTTATTGTTCTTTTATTTGCTATTTAGTTTACTTAAAATTGAAAGCAGTTTAAATACAGTAATAAATGCCAAAAATAAAAAGTTGATCACAAAAATAAATTTAAAGCATCACAAAGTTATAAAATTTCACTAGAATTCAATATTTGCAAAATGTAAATAAAGAGAATATGAGTATATTTAAGGATTAAAAATAAAAATAAAAGAATTCTGTACATTTGCACTATGTAAGCTAGCAGTCTTTTTTCCTGCCCTATTTATGAAATAATTATTTTTAATTTTCTACTTACCTGAATATTATTTTATGTATAATATTTATTTCTTTTAGTTATTAAGTGATTATTTCTTTAATTTATATTTATTATTATATTTATTTATTTCTTTAATTTTTTCCTATTTGTTTGTATTATGTTATTTTTCAAATTCAAGCTTTTTCTTTTTCTTTTAATGTTATTTTAAAACATATAAATGAACAAATAAAAATATGGAGAAAAATATTCCATTGTTATGTATCAAATCTTAATTTATTATTTTTTTTAACATTTTGCTAATTTATGCTAAATATTCAAAATTATTAAAGCAATAAATTTTATACTTTTTTTATTTAAGAAGTTAAATGTATTTTTGTTTTTTTATTGCTATTATAGAAGTGGTTTCATTTCATTATTAAAGGAAAGGATGCTTTAATTCTGCTATAAAAACTATACAATTTTTGAAATAAAAAGTATTTAAAAAAATTTGTATTTTTTAAAAACATACTTTTAATATTTTATTTTTATTATTCTCTGACTAGTTGTTTTATTTTCATTAGAAAGTTTCATATGTTCTTTCTTATTAGGTTGTTGCACCTGTAAGAGAGACATGTGCCCAAGTATTAGGAGCAGTAGCAAACATCATGACCAAGGATCAAGTTAAAAATATTCTTGAAATTTTACTTCAATTGTTAATAAGACCTGAATGGGAAGCTAGGCATGGGGGTCTTTTAGGACTTAAATATATTCTTTCTGTTCGAGAAGTAAGTACTCCTTTTTCTGTTTTGATTGCATATTATTCTGTATAATAATTAATCATACTTAAACGGTGATTTGTATGATAAGGGATTTTATATTTCTGCCAATCAAAATGTTAGTTATTTTTTAGAATTGATATTAAGACATATTTCTTTTAATTTAAAGCATTTTAAATTTCTTTCCTTTTACGGTTTATTCAACTTTTTAAAAGTAATTTTATTTTATTTTTTATTTCAAATTCATATTGTAAATAAAACTGAAATTCAACCCCTATTTATTATTCATAATAAACTAACAAAGTTCATTTCTTTTCAAAGGAATCTTGAAATTTCTATTGCTAACTTAATTATAAGTAATAAAAGCAGTTATTCTTTCTATTCCAATTAAATTATTTTTTTGAAAGAGGGAATTATGAATATCCAATCACTTTCCAAAAAGACATTTCATTATTTTAGAAAGCGTCTTTAAAATTATGAAATTAAACTATGTAAATTTAGCTTCAAATATATTAATACTTTTTTTTTTATCATAGTATTATTTTTAATGCAGTTCTGATTTATGAAAATGTAACATTGTTATTATTAATGGTATCATTAGCAAGATATTACTAAAAACTATAAAACAACAAAGGTTATCTGAATCAAAATTCTAAATTTCTTTTGTAAATATTATGTATCCCTGTAGAATTTTTAATTTCAATTTTCTTGAATCACTTCATACTGGTTGATTTTAATTAGTTTTTTCGATATTTTTTGTCTTTTCTCTCTTCATACCTTTCAAAAATTTAAAATGACAGATATGAAGCTTTATATATCTCTTACACTCTCATATAAATCTCATAGCTATGTAATTTGTTAAAGAACTCATCATTTTACCACCTATTAAACTCCTACATTTAGGATATTACTCGTTTCTCTTCTGACGTGGTGTTTGCAATAATTAACTTAGTATTGTTTCAGATAATTTTTAATGCAAATATATGATGATCCTCAAAACAATTGTTCTAGTAGTTGATATATAATAAAATACTCCAATATAGCAAACTATTAGAAAACAAATTTCATATTACTAAGTGGTTATTGAGAACTCAACTATTCTCTCTTGTCTCGGTTATTACTGGCTCCACAGCTCATCAATTAGCTCAATACAGACTGAATTCTGTTTCAATGTTATAATGGACTTCAGTTCTGGTTTTTCATAGTTTCCATTTTAAGGCAAGGAGGTTCTTGAAAGATTATTATTACTCCTATTTTAATAGGGTTATTGCCAAAATTCCTGTAGGTTTTGGAATCTCTTTAAAAAAATTAACTAAATTTATCATTAAGGGTTAGAGCCATTCATCAGACATCCACCAGAACTATCTGTAAAACTACCTTTCTTACCATGAGACCGCTTAAACTTCAACTTAGATTTTATTTTCATTTCATATCATCCTGATAATTTTTGCTGTTGCAATGATTGTATATTTAAATTTTTTTTTAAAGATTTTATTTATTTATTTAGGATATGAAGGAATTTATGATACCATTAGTATTTGAATCAACTTGTTTATGCTTACAAGACAGTGTTGACGATGTAAGTGCTGTTGCAGCATCGGCTTTAGTCCCAGTAACAGACATCATTGTCACAACCTTACCTGAAAAAGTATGCAATTTTTTGTATTAAAGTTTGGGGTATTATATATTTAGATAATTCAGATGATAATATGTTACCATTTGAACTGTGTAAAACTATCTTTAAAGCTAATTTTATATTTGCCTTAACTTTATGTTAGGTTCCATCTGTCATATCATCATTATGGAATGCTTTACTGGATTTGGATGATTTGACTGTCTCCACAAGCAGTATTTTACAACTCCTTGCATCTTTACTTTCATATACTTCTACCTATTGTTCAGAAAGGTATACTAAATTTGTATCACTTTGAAATATTGTTAATGCATAATTTTTAGGAGAAAAAATATATTTTCCATTTACCTAATTTGAAATTGTTTATTGAGAATGTAAGAGTTTATGAAAATTTAATGAATTTAAAAAAATTCTGAAATAGTCTTTAGAATTTAAAACAATGATAATACAGTTTTAAATGTTAGTGCTTTCACTTTTTAAAGTATTTTAACCAGTCAATATTTATAAGTTTCAATAGCCAAGCAAACAATAAATATCCTCAAAACGGTGACAGAATGTAAAATGAAGCTTCAGAATCTAGGTATGTTCTTACATTCTCAATAAACCATATGTTGTAAATATCCACAAGTGTTCAGTCTTTATGTAACATATCAATGGAAAATACATAAAATATGATATTTTATGTAACTGAATGAAGTAAGACTTGCATAAAGAAATTTTACTTTTCTGTTGTATAACCATATTGATTTAACTGTAACCCTATAATTCTGTCAAAAATTGTTCCCTTGCATACTATTGTCAATGAATTTTGGAAATGTTATCAAGTTCAGCTTCTATCTTGCTGTCATTATGAAACTGCTAAAAATTAAAATTATATATTTCCTTGTTGACAAATTTCTTATACTGATTCATAAATACTTTTTTGTTTACGCATACACTTTTTTTTTTTTGGCTTTAACCTATGTTGTTCTTATCTGTAACTAAATATTATGCCATATTTAAAAGGGACATATGGTATAAAAGAATAATCATGTCTATCTATTGCTGTTGTTTTTTACAAAATAAAACATTGTATTTTGTATCAAGTGTGAAAATTTGTTACTTGTATATAATAAATCTTACATATCTGAAATATTTTTTCCCCTTTTACTCTGTCTTTCATAGTTCCATGGGGAATTTAGAAGAATTAGTTCCACGTCTTTGGCCTTTTCTGAGTCATAATTCATCTGTTGTTAGAAAATCTGTTCTTCAAGCTCTCATCACTTTAACATCTGTTAATAAAGCAGGGGTATGTAGTTTATTTATATTCCAATTTCAGTAACATAGTGTGTAATATCACTAAAAATCCTTAAAAATTACTTGCAGTATCTGATCTTGTATTTCTAACGGAATCTTAGTGAATCCAGAAGTTTTGGAAAAATTTTTTATCTCATTTCACAGAATTAATCATTGTCAGGAAAATAGATATTTTGTTCATTCATTCATTCACCTCCATTTGCTGGTTAAAAAAATTGCTTCTTTTGAAGGATAATAATATGTGTTTATGATCAAATCATGCATGTCAGTTCGTAACAGCGAATTCAACAGAACCTTGTGCGTTTTCTTAAACCTTATTTTTTTATATGAAATTTTAAAATTGCATTTCAATATTATTTTATAAATTGCCAATTGTGATTTATTTAAATATTTTTAGTGCATAAAAAGTTTCAGAACTTTTTAATGATATGTAGGAAAAATTTAGTTCACTTTGTTACATTTTGTGTTTAATTCACTTAAAACTTATAAAAAAATTAATGCATTATATGATTCAAGATTTTCAAAAAAAACTTCAGTGTGACGTGAATGTCCTTACTTGTTATTCTGGCTCAAGATTTTTTTTTTTTTAAATGTTAATAAAATTACCTTTTTTATCTTCTCGTATACAAATATTCTGAAAGAAAAAAAAATGTGTCAAATAATTATTGCCCAAAATTATCTCTATGAGTTCAGACCTCTGAAAAAATATAGTTTTGGAATTTGTCCATTGAAATTACATGAATTCAATGAATTACCATATATTACATTTGGTATGTAATACTAAATTTGTATATTGCAATCAAATTTTGAATAAAATCCATTTTAAGTGTTTTTGTTTGTTTTGAGTTCCCGATCATGATAACTTCAAAGTAACAAAAGCTATATTTATAAATTTATCACACAATTTTAGTGTCAAATATTTATCAACATTAACTTTTAAACTAAATTCATCAATTGTTTAATTATCAGTTGGACTCTACCTTTTTTTGTGCATAAAAAGTCTGCAAATGATCTTGTTACTGGTATTTTAGTTTTGTGTTATTTGGCCAGCCAAAAAATTATGAGACAAGTTTTGATATGTGATAATTATTTTTGCTTTAAGAGATGTTGGTTAGAGATTTGAAATGCATACTTGATTCTCTCTGTGAATTAATGTGTTAGATTGAGTAAACATTCAAAAGGGAAAATGCTTCCTTTGGTTTTGAACTGATTATATTTTTAAATTCTACAAAAATATCTTTGCATTTTTGCTGCATTTTAAGTTTATGAGACATCATTGATTTTGTTTCTTCTTAAGGAATCTTCAGTATTTTTATTTTTAAAAAAACATAATCTGTATACATATAAAACATAATGAGTATATTGTATATTGAAGAAGATAATATGTTAATACATAATATACTTCTGTCTATGCTGTGCAATGTATTTTTCATTAAACAATGCTTGCTATCTAGAGATAGAATACTAGCCAATTAAAATGATGTAATATTTAAATAAATGTTTTTCAAACGGAAAAATTAATTCTTTTAAAAAGTCGTAGCCATACCTTCCATAATGTGCAAACAGAATTGTGTTTAAAAAAAAAAAAAAACCCTCATTTAACAAGTAATGCACATAATGTAAGGTTTGTGGACACTGCAATATCACATGCTTGATTGGATTGTATCTGCATATACGGTCACCTTTTTCAGAGAGAATCAATATGTTTATATGGAAGAGGTTTCAACCAGGTGTCGTTGCCAAATACCTCTGTGGGCTTAGAGCTACTGATCTTGTTTAATCGATGGTTTGTCTCTGGTCAAGATAATGGGGCTAGAGATGGGGAGTAATGGCATTGTTGATATGGTGGAAGAGCATAGATAGAACTATTGAAAAAGTTATGTAGCTTCATTTTTTCTGTGTCTTATCAAACATCTTCTGAGGGAGAAATTATAAACTTAACAGACCCATTATCTCTTATGAAACGAGCCAAGTACCAAAAGCATGGAAAATTATTGCATTGTGTATTGAGAAACATCCTACTAATTAGGCAAAAGTTATGCACACTAGACTTCATACAATGTTTATGTGGTTATGCTGAATTTTGAAACATAGCCAAAATGTCTTTTGACAACTTTCTTGTAAAAAAAAAAAGGCACGCATTATCAATAATAAATTATATTAATATAAATTAATTTGAGTATTTTTCTTCCGAATTTAAGCACAATGCCCCATTTCACATACATCAATATATATAAAAAAAACTTGCTTAACAAATGTTGTGCATTATGTGGAAAAAAAACTCAGGAGCAAATTATGTTCATTATGCAAGGTTTGAATGTCCTTTATTTTCTTTTGTTTTTTGCTGTAATAGTATTTTTATTCAACTAAAATTATAATATATATTGATATTCATAGGGTGACATATCATGGCTACCTAACATATTACAACCTATGATGAGACTTCTATTTCAACGAAGTTTAGTGGAAATTCATTCAGATATACATAACCTTTTATATGAAGTAAGTGTAATTGTTTCTATATTGATTTTGTTCTATAAGAGTTTTTAAAAACTAATAGAAATAATTTTTGTAAATGAGGATATTTTAGTAATGCCATCCAGTAGTTAAAAATGCACAATGTGTCGATGTGGTTTTCCCCATTCTTATATAATTTAATTCCTATTTATTTATTTATTTTTCTTATGTTATTAATAGAGCTATGTTTATATTCTAGGCATGGAGAAACTTGATTTCTAACTCTCCTCTTGTATCTGTGGCTTTTGCCACCATACCACTTCTTAGTTCTTGGATATCAATGCTGATGCAGCCTGCCAATGTGCCATATGATTCCAATACTAATCCAGCATGGCTAGATGTTCCACATAAGATGAAGGTTTGTTGAAGCTGTTCCTTCCTTTTTCATTTACAATTCTTTATATAAAGTTTCCTTTGCAGACGTAAAATAGACATTTTCACTCATCTACCTCATTGTTGCAATTGCATTGCAGAAATATAATTTTTATTAGATTAAATACAAAAATATATTTGGAAGTTCACAAAATAAAAGAAGTATCAATTTATTTTTTGATCATCACATTTAAGAATTTTTTCAATGTTTTTAGATTTGTTTGCCGACATAGTCTGTTTTATTTTTACAACCATAAGTTTAAATGGTGGAGTAAAATTTCAAAATAATAATAATAATAATAGAAAAAATAAATAAATAAAAGAGGGAGAGTACTGTTTTTTCACACAAGGACCATTCCATGTGGATTCTTGTTGAGTGGGGTGTGAGCTGTTTTGTTCTGTAGGAAAGGTCTTCCCTTCTAGGCCCGATTTTACCAAAGAGCTGACGTGTGAGTGGATCTGGTGCATGCTAAACATCCTCCTGTTGGTGTGGTATGGAAGTTTAGGGGGGAAATGCTAGTGTGGGTATCATCTTTATCATTTGATTGATTTTTTTTTATGTAAACAAGTATTTTGTTGATACTTGTTGAAAATTTCTAACTTTTATGTGAAAATTAGTGGGAGAGAATAAAATAAATTATTAAAATTTTGTAGTGTTAGCTATGCTAATATTATCCATTATAGCTGAATAGAAGTTGTAATCTATATTACAGTGACTAGTAATTTCTTTCCAGTATATTGTATAACTGAACTTTTATCATTAATTTTTTAATCATTTAATAGAGTAAATTGCATCATTAAAAGTCTTTGCATTTTTTTTTATCCTTATATAAGAACCTTAACATAGCTTGCATTTTTGGGAATAATGAAAATTTTTTGAATTTTTTGAAAATATGGTTAAGTGCTTTGCTATTGAAAAGTATGTCCTTATTATTTATTTATTTATTAGCTTATGAATGAAATTAATGAAAATGTGGTGACTGAATATTTCATATCGTCATTTTGCGCATTCAAATTTTATTTATTTGTGACATAATATAATTTCTTTCTATTTTTAAGGACAAAATTTTAGGAAGATTTCGTAATTCATCTTTTCCTAAAGCAAACCAAGAAGTATATTTCATAGGAGGAAATGATAGTGGTAATGAAAATTCTAAAGAAAGAGAAAAAAGCATTGTGAGAGCTAAATTGACAGCTGCCAGGTATTTTAAACTTTGAGATTTTGCAATTGTTTATGAATTTAAAATTCATTCATTCATTCTGAATTTAAAAATAAAATTTAATTATATATCCCATTTTCATCACTGATATTTCTAATATTAAGCTAATTCAAAATTAACTCTTCTTTCTCTTACCACATTTGTGCTGAAAATTTTGCTTCTTTTTATTTATATTATTTTTTCTTTCGTTCAAACAAAACTTTGATGCACTTATAAACTTATGTTCTTATTTGTATTGAATTAATATTCTTGGTAATAATATTTTATTTCTATTTTTCTCTCATGCATGCTCACCTTATTCATTCACCCTTATTTTAAAATAATAATTTCTTTTATATTTATAGTTAGTAAGAATTGAAATTAATGATAGGTAATTTGCTTTATTATTGAATGTTGTAGTAAATGTTTTCTAAATGGTTTATGTTAATAAATAAACTAATAAAAAATGTATTATCTCTTTTAATCTTATACAATCATAGAATAACAATTGCTGATTTGAACTGAAATTCTATTGAAATTAACAATTATTTTTAGCTCTAATAGTTGGTATGACACAATTATTTGCATCTTACCAAAGACTTTTAAAGGAAAAATAGGAATTCAAAAGCACATGCTGTAATCAATACTGTTTGAATGCTAGTTTTACTAATAGATGGCTTGTATTTAATTGTCCGTTATTCATTGCTTTAGAGCAGAGTTTCCCAAACTTTTTTGTGTCGTAGACCCCTTGCCATGTTTTTCCATATTGAATAGACCCCCTACCTACCTGATATTGATTTCCTGTAAATTTCTAACTGTAGTGAAGTTTACTGTTAAAAACTTAAAGTAAAAACACATGTTAATTTATACATTTATTAATTGACTTTAAATTTATACTACTCAAAATAAAATTTCGTATCTGTTATGTAAAATCTATGTAACATGAAATAAACATAAAATAAACTAACATAAGCAAAAGTCAATATTTTTAATGAGAAGGATGAGCCTGATGCTTTAGCTTAATAAGCTTACAGCTTACACAATTTTATAAACATATATAATTTTTTTTTTACTTCATAGGTACTTTTATGAATAATGTAAATGTTTTGATATTATAACATAGTATGATGTGAGTAAATAGGTATTATCAGTGTATGTGTTGAGATTTACTATCGTGGATCCCCATTTTCATTTCATGGATCCCCAAATTTTTTTTCGCTGACGTAGACCCCTTGCAGGTTGTCATAGACCCCTAGGGGTCGATATAGACCACTTTGGGAATCACTGCTTTAGAGCAATTAGGAACTTCAGGCCATTTATAAAATCAGATTTTAACCAACTTGCTTTTTCTGAAGCACTAGGAAATTAATTGGGCAATAAATTATTGAAACAGTTAATGGAGGATATAGTTAACAATTTATTGCTGTTCATAATCAGAATTGAAATTGACTGTAGATTTTCATTTATAAGATTGTATTATCTCCAATTTGTATTAAATTGGCAAAAGTCTTTCTATTTTACATGATGGGGTAGTTTCATGTTTGTTATATATTTTTTGAGTTACATGTGAGTAATTTGAGTGGTGTTATTAGTAATTTAGATAGCCTTCAAAATGCACTATCTTATTGTAATCTTACTATGGTGTATAAAAAAAAATTATTTCTTCACATTTTTTATTTATTTTTAATCTAGATTTCTTGGCCTCTTATTGTCTTATATCATGAGACCATTACCTGATTTCACTAAGTTGTTTGGTTATGCTCCTGATTCTGAAACTCCACTTGAATCTTTTGTGAAACTTATTGTCTTTCATTTGAACTTCAAATCTGCCATGCAGAGATTTGCAGTAGCATTGGTTTTAAACGAATGGGCCAAATTCGGAGAGGTAATTATATGTTTGAATGAAATTTTGGATGTTTTGTATTTTCAAAAGGTTTAAGAAATGGAATATTTTATTGTCAGCTATTTTATTGATAAAGTTATAGTTAATCCTTTCTGATAAAAATTATTGTTTATTAACTTTAAAAACTATTTTTGTTAAAAAAAATTTCATAAAATTTCTAATTTTCTTAAATATTAAATAATTAAAATTATTCATTTCTATTCAAATTAGGCTGCCTTCTAAGAATATATAAGCACAATTAATAACATGTATTGATTATTTAGAATCAAAAGAAAAGATTGAACCTCATTAGTTTTATGAAGGAAGGAAATTCTGTGTTGTGGAATAAAAAATGCATGTATCATACATGAGCATTAAAACTGATGTACATTAGCTGAAAGGCAATTCATTGTCGAAGATCAGTGCTAGCTCATTTGAATACAGTATATATATACTTTAGTATATGTATGTATAATGGTTTTAATTTATTTGTATTGTAAAAAATAAGTATTTGCACTTTAATATTTGAGCTGTGCAGGCTCTTATTTTCCCACAAGGATCTCTATTTATTGGAAACCAAAAATGTATTCTTTCTCAAATTATATAAGTGGAAAAAGACTGTGAGAAAATATTTTTATTCTGCATTTCGACTGTGTCTACTACTGGTCATAACTCCTTACTGCAAGATCTTGTTAATGGTTAAAAATTGAACATTTTTCTAATATAGGCAAAAGTGTTGTTAAAGAATTCCTCTGTTGCTTATTCTTGAGTTATTTATTTATTACTAATCGCCTTTGGCGACCAGCTGGTTCACCATGAGTAATACGTTCTTAAATTTTCAATTAAATCATATATTCATTAGCTTTGAAGTTATTTCGGGCATTGATTGGCCTGAAATTAATATTTTCTTTAAGATGATGGACGGAAAGTTTTAAAAGAACATGTTTTCCTAATAATATTCTTTAATTTTATAAATCAGTTAGTTTTAATTATTGATTTAGAAGACTGATTGATGTAGCAACCTTTCTTTAAAATATTACTAAAAATATTTTGTAAAATATGACTCTCAGAGCAAAGTATGATACTGTCTAAATTCAATCAGGTTTATCATAAATAAAAAAGTTTTATTTAATTATTTAGATATTGCAAGCGATTACAGAAACCTTTACCTTTTTTTTGAAACTATCACATTTTATATTTCTTTTATTTTATCCAGTCACGTGCTAAAAATATATGGTTAAAATATTTCTTTAAAAATTCGTTTAAACTAGAAGCTTAAGTTATACGTTAAAACGCTGATACCATTAGAAAGCTAATTTTTTAATCTTTAAATGGATGTCTAAATCTTGTTTGTACGATAATATTTTCGGAAGTTATAGACGAAAAACGTCGAAATTTCGCTTAAATTTTAATGAATTCAAATGCTAATTGTACAAATTCGAAAAAAGGACTCCAAGGTGCACATTCCCTATCTCCAAAGTATACATGTACCAAATCTGGCCTATAGAGCGCCAACACACACTTACAT
>JAPMOQ010026260.1:258853-324701 GCA_026543055.1 Argiope trifasciata | reverse complement strand
TATATATATATATATATATAATAAATAATATAAAGATATGTATATGTAATATTTTTTTAAGAGTTTTGTCAACGAAAATGACATTTTCACATTTTTAACTTCGCTTTATTCCATTTCAGGATGCATGGTTTATGTAATATAAGTTATAAACTGTTAGCTAATTTGAAAAGTTTAGTACTCGTTCATCAATAAAATTTGTAGAATACTTTTGTTATTTGTTGCCACATTTTCACAAAATTAGTGCTGATGAAAGTTATTCAAGAAAACAAGTTTTTTTGTTGAAAAATTAATTGATTTAATTAATATTATTAATTAGTATTAGATTTTTCTAGTTGGATTTTTTTTTTCAATAATTCAATCCAGTATTTCTTTTTATGCATGTGTATCAAATTCTTTCAAAATTCTTAGTAGTTTTCGAATAATAATTGAATTTTTTTTTTAACTCTGTCAGAAACGAGCCAACTAAGAATCATATATTAAGTAAACCTCAGATTTCTAAAAATAAAAGGTGCATTTTTCTTTCTCCCATTTCATTTTATAAAAAAATATCCTTGTGTGACTCAGATCGATCTTTAACATGAAAGCATTTTAAATTCTAATGGTTTTGAAATTTAAACATTTCATTATATTCCAAAATATTTTCCAATCAACTTCTGACTTCTCTGCCTCTTCATTCTGTGTAGTAATTTGTTGACTGCTATTTAACTTAATTTCATTGAGTTTCACTGACATAAATTACATATTTCAGGGAAAATATAAAATCATGTTTAAGGCTCAGATAAGACAATGATTCCAGCCATCAGAATATCTTAAATATAAGACATAATTATGCTTTCATATAAGAATATAAGACAACATTCATTTTAATTCATTGATTAAAAAATAATTTTCAGTGTGGAAAACTAAAAATATGTAACTGCAATTGATAGTCATGCATAGATAGTGCAATTTTTATAGCCCCTCTTTGTAATTTTAATATTTAAGGAAATCCACAGTGATTTTTTTCTCTAGAGAATCAATTGAATGCTTAAATTTTGCTTCATAAATATGCATTACTTGCACATCTAGCCAATTGATCAGTAAATCTTAGATAATAAAATGTTAAAGGATTCATAATAATAATTCTTAATAATCATAATTCAACAACATAAATATCCTTTTCTCTAATAAGAAATTCTTATTAATTCTACATCTTTTATATCAACTTATTAAATATATTTATTTTTGGAAAGAGAAGAAATTTTCAACAATAATCATCTAATCTGCAAATTATCGAATGATTATTTTATAACTTTAGTTGAATTTCGCATATCGCAATAAATAGAGTGATGGAACCTATTATAAATAATATACAGTCCTTCAACAAGTAAACCTGTCAGGTGTTTCTAATCAATAGTGAGATTTAAAAAAAATATTTCGAATTATTACAGTTATGCAAGTAATTGTTATTATTCCAAAACTTCAGAATTCTAACTTTTGCTTGCATGTAAAAATATGATTTACTATCCCAGCCATTTGTTTTAAAAAAATTAAATTTATTTCACCCGTTTGTGCAGCAAAATTATGTTCTTTAAATTACTCAAAAAATGTGAGAAATGTTATTTCCAAAATATTGCCAAAAGTTTCTTTAATTCATTTAACATTGGATGTACCATTTTTTAAAACTATATAACTCTTAAAATGTTTATAGAAAGCTTACAGATTTTTTCCTCCTTTATGATCCGCTAATTAACTTTAAAAAAAAAAAAAAAAAAGAGGAAACATAGTGGGAAAATTTCAAGATACTAATTAATTTGTCTATTTAATCAACCTGTCCTCTGATAAATCTATCCTCTTGAGCCTTCTCCATCAACCAGTTTTATGGAAATATGATAAATAAATATAGCAAAGATAGAGCAGTGTACCAATATTTTTGTTGACAGTTGTACATATATATTGTGTTTTAATATTTAATATGCAAGTTTTTTTTGTATATATATATATATATATATATATATCAGTACTTCTGTATTTTCTTCAGTTTGTATAAGAACTTTTGAGTCAGTTATGTTTTGAAAATGAAGAATGGATCGATTTCTGTTACTGTATTTATTTAGCAAAACATATGAGAAATACATTCATATTGAATGTTGTTTTATATTAATAATTTATTTTTAAAATGTGTTTAACCCTGAAAATATTTTTCTGTTTTGTACATTTAAGTAGTATTCTTCATGCCTCATTTTCTTTATTTTAGAAAGCATCTGCTCATCATTTGGTCAATCTGATGGAACTATGTTTATCTCGAGCAAGTTGTCCAAACCCAAAGATTTTAAAAAATCTTACTAATTTTTTATGCTATGATATTGTATGCATAAATTTTGAAAGAGAATCAAACTTAACTATCCAAACTGGAAATAATAGTGAGAAGTCACCAATGAATAGGTCACTTTCTCTCAATGAAGGCAGCATTATCACATTAGCAAATATGCAAAAGGTAAAGTATTTTCTTTTATTACTGTTTCAAAAGATATATTTAAACTTTAGGTATTTTAAATAGTTATATGAAAAGGTATAATTTTTTTAGTTATATCATTACATTAAAATATTATTATACCTTATTAAATTTTCTGCTCATTACATATAAGATGAATTTAAAAAATCTTTCTTAGAAAACTAATCTGTAGCAAAACTAACGAATTGTTTATAATATTACATCGGAGAATACTTAGGAAAGTTATTTTTCTGCAATTCTGAGTTTGGTTATATAGTCTTTCCTGGTTTCCCAACTCTTATTACTTATTATCTTTTGAATAAACTTTGATATAGTGCATCAATCCCTAAAAACGAAGTTACCCTTTTAGATTTTATGAATGCTTAATACTTCATTCAATTTATGAAAGTTTAGCAGTTCAAGAAATTAGTTATCAAGTATTATTAGGATGAATTCTGAAAGATTTTGTAGAAATGTAATTTTTTTAAAGTATTGCACATAAAAGAGCATTAACTGGAAAATGAAGTTAGAAGTATGGAAATGCAATAAACTGCTGCTAATAAGGATATATAAAAGGAATGATCAAATATAAACTAAAATGTGCAGAAAATATTACAAGAATAATTTACGATTATATAATTTTCAAAGCAAATTCTGTTACTTGTAATATGCTCTTAAAAATAATTTTAAATGATAGTTTTTCAATTATTATTTTGTATTCTTATATTGTATTTCAATAACTTCTTTAACTATTACTGTTTTTGTTAGAATGCATAATATCTAAAAAGATGTGAAATATTGTTCATCCTATTTGGTGAATTTTAATGTTTTACATGGCCTAATTTGTATAAATTATTTTGAATTTTATATATTTGCTTTTAATTTGCAGTCTGCTGAAAAAGTGCTTTTGCGGAGAAGTAATTCAATTGCTTCAAAGAAGAATTTGCCATCATTACCTTCAGAAGAAGGTTCTCCTGACGATGAGGTATTATTTTAATATTCTATAAACAATATTTTTGTTAGATAGTTATATAATTCCGAATGTAGTTGCTAATAATAGAGCAAATAAAAAACAGTCCTGTCATATTTATATTCTTTAAAATGTTGATTAGTTTTAACTTTTTGAAAAAGTGAATTGTAGTGTATATTATGAGGATTTTTATATTTAGTTGCAGAAGATTTACGAGCTACAAGCTCGTGGGTCTACTTATGTATTTACTCATGCTGTCGAACATTTTGGTAAAGAATTGCCTGAAAAATTGCCAAAACTCTGGGAATCAGTTTTTGAACCTCTGAAGAATTTTATTAATCCTGAGGAATTGGGTATGTGCTTAATATATTAATTTCAAAATTCCTTATCGTTATGCCTTCTTATTGTTTTAGAAGGGAGAAAATCTGTTAAACAAAAAAAAAAAAAAAAAAAAAAAAAAAAACTTAAAATTTATATTAATACTAGCTTTCCATGTTTCAGCTTTTAATTTACCATCAATTAATGTCAATAATGATATTTATTTGATGAAATCTGTTGCTTAAATATCTCAGTATTTGCATAAAATCATTAATTCTTTCTTCTTTAATTATATTTATAGAATAAGTGTTATGAAAGTTTCATGTTAAATGTGTTGATTTAATATTTGTTCATAAGAACTCGTTCAAATTATTATGGTTGATTACACAGCTGTAAGAGAATTGTATTGATTTTCAGGTGAGAAAGTCTTCTCTTCGAGCTTAAATTTGACAGAGTTGCTTTGCAGCCTGCAATTACTTAAAATTATTTGTCCATTTATAAATGCTGAGCTTCATTCAGAGGTATACAAAGATTTTATTATAATTTTTATTGTATGTATTAAAAAAATACATTGAACTTAAAAATTTCTGTTTTAAATCTTGTATGATCCATTGTAGGCTTATGTCTGTATCTTTTATGATGTGTTGTAATTCTTGTTTCTTGCTTCATTGTAATATTGAGTATTCATATTTTTATGACAATAAAGATTTGATATCTTGGATAAAAGATAATTTTTTAAGGAATTTTCAATATATTGCATTTCAAAATGCATTTTTTCGTTTAAAGGGAATTCGTGGATGTAAGGGAGGGAAGCGCAACTCATTGTTGGGGGTTGAGGGGGAGAAAAATCTATTAAACACATTTGAATAATTATTTATTAACTTTAATATTTTAATCAAATAATTTATGTTCTCTGCTTTTAAATTATAGAAATGTCCATATTTAATTTTATGTGATTCAAAAATATAAATTTATATGCTTTTTTAAAATCTATATTAATTATTACAAGAAATTATAAAATTTAATTATCAGATGACTATAGAAATTTCAGAATGTAAATAAGTATCATAGATGAAAGAAAAATAAAAGGATGTTTGTATTTTTTAATGTATGATTTTATTTTCAGATTAATTATATAGATGTTATAAAAGATCAACTAACCAGAATACTTTTTCTTGCATTATATTTTAGAAAATATTGTATTTTATTTCATACTTTCCTTCAAAATGTGCACATTTCTATTTTTAATTTGCATCTCTGCCCTTGTGATGGTAGCATATTGGTAAAAGCTAATTTTTTCCCCAGTCATATATAATTTGATTGTGCCAGTTATATTTTATTTTTCTTTCATGCAAAATAAATTGTCAAAAAATTCAGTTGAAATATTTTTTAATTTATTAAAAACAATAATTTATTTATTGGAAAACAATTTTAATATAAAGTTGTTATTATTGGAAGCATAATGTTTGGACATTTAGATAATGTTAAAATCCTTTTTATGCTGTAATATTTTCTTTAATTACTATGGAAAGGGACAAAATTTTGCTTAATTTTTAATTGATGATTTAAATAAAATCACCCCAAGTTGCAATTTTTTCATCCAATGAATTATGTTGGCAACGTTTGGTAGTTCTAGTTCAGATGAATTGGCCAGTTGAGTGCCAACAAGCAGACAAACATGTTTATTATAAAAATTATTTATAAAGAGTAAATCTTAAAGAAGCATTTAATTTTTATTATTAATAAATTATAGTTAAATTGATATTTGTTTTGATTAATGTATCTTCTTTTAAAATTAAAATATTAAATTAATGCAAAATATTTTAAAATATATTTTATTAACCCTTTAATTCTTATCTTAATTGACAGCTGATATTTCTGTTAATTTTAATGTACTTTTTTTTTAAAAAAATCACATTTTTTTCTGCCTCAAAAATAAATCGGAGTAGTAATAAAAAAAATCAAAATGACTATACTTTAAAATCTGACTAATAAATGGTATATGCTACCTGAAATTTGTTTATAAAGCTTATTGACCTAAAGCCAAAGAAACAAAGGAGTGCATTAGGTATAATTTCAGAAATGAAATGTGACATGTAAATGGAATGCTGGATTTGACGAGTTAATGTTCTGAAATATAATTATTTATTTATAATTTTTTCAGCTTGAAAACGTTTTGCCTCTTATATGTTGCTGTCTTGATCATCCTGTTTCCATAGTCAGACACAAAGCAGCTAATTGTTTGGGAAGACTAAGTAAAGTTATAACTGTACAAACAATGAATGTTGTTTTGGATAAGATTCTTGGAAAACTGGGTGCATCTGATAATGAGATTCAGAGACAAGGCTCTGTTGAAGCCATTGCATGTATCCTTTCAAATAAATGAGTATTTAATTCAAATAGTTTTACTTGTCATTTTAGTCATTTTTTTCATTTATTGTTTTTAATCATATTAATGTGATTTTTTTTCTTCTAATGAACTTTATTTAATAAAAGGTATTATTAATTTACATTTTAAAGAAAAATTAATGGCAGTTGAAAACTATGCATATAATTCATTTATTAGTTTGTTGTCAAGTAAATTAGTTGTTAGGGGTAATTTTTTAGCAAAAAATGTTGCGCAATGTTATATTATGAAAATAGAACAAAATTTGTTGAATGCAAACTATTTTTGAATAAAAACATGGTTTAACATAGTTTTGAAATATATATTGTTTTGGAATCAACTTCTAATAGAATCTTAAACATTTTTTTTTTTTCCTTTTCATTATTTTACATGAAGATTATAGCATGAAATATAAATCAGTATGTAATAATTTTTTTCATAAAGCATGCAGTCTATCATGCTAGCTATATCAGTCGGAGGTCACATTTTACAAAAAAAGAAATTTTTGTTGTACAACTTTTAAAATTAAAGGAATAAAAAAAACAAATATATTTATATCATCATCATTTGTATTTTATCGGGGCTTTTATTTATGTTTTCATTATAATGAAAATATTTTATATTACTGTTATGTCTACCTTATCTAAACTTTAGGCATAATTGATGAACTTGGCCTTGATATAGTACCCTATATTGTTCTTTTAATTGTTCCAATGTTGGGGAGAATGTCTGATCAGAATGAACAAGTTAGATTGATGGCTACTCATTGTTTTGCTTCACTTATCAAGTTGATGCCACTTGAGGTAAGACTGAATAATAATTTAAACATTTCATAAATTAAAAAAATATTGTTCTTTATGAGGAACAACTTTTTATTACTTTTTAATTGCATATGATTTGATTGATATTCCTATTTATTTTTGATTTGATTTGTTAGGGTGGAATCCAGAATCCTCCAGCTTTAGATCCAAAATTGATGGAAAGAAAGGAACAGGAAAGACTGTTTCTGGATCAGTTGATGAATCCCAAGAAAGTTGAAAATTATTCTGTTCCTGTACCTATTAATGCTGAATTACGTTCATACCAGCAGGTAATTTCTATAAATTTGATGCATTGGTCAATTTTTTAAAATTTTATATGTACTTTACAATTAGATAGTATTTATAAATGAGGTAACTTTTGCTTGCAAATATTTGCAATATTTACAGTATTTTTATAACTTGTGAAATATTCATGTTTGAAGGCGATAATTTTTTATCTAAATATTTAAAAAGTCTTAGCAGAAATTGTAGGTGATCATTAAAATTTTGATCCTAATCCATATTCAGACCATTGAGAGAGGATTGAATAACTGAAAGAGGATTTTCTTCTGTTAAAAATATTGAGATGGAAAAACCTTAAAGAAGAAACATATGTTGCAAGATGTTTAGTATTATGTGAGTTGGAAAATTGTGGTAGAATTGAAAATTTTCATATTGCAAAGCGACATGATGAAAAACAAAAATACTATGTCTAAATATATCAAAAACAATGCATAAATGAAAATTATTGATCTCTAAATGATGGAAAGGAAATTCATTGCATATAAAGTAAATGATTTACAATTACAAAGACTAAAAGTAGAGCCTGTAGAAGACTTTGCTGAAGTCTGCAGAGAAAAAAAGGAATTTTCTAAGCTTAACAAAATCGAACAGTTTTAGGAATTTAAACTTCAAGTTCTGTGTTTATTTAACTAAGTTATTACTTATTTTAAAGGATAAAAAAGAAATATTTCAATACTGCAGTTTTTTTTTTTTTGTTGTTGTTGTTGTTTTACTTCATTAGATAAAGGTTTATAGATTTGTAACTTGATTTTTTTCCCCTGCTTATATTCTGTCTGTGCTTGTTCAAAAATTCAGTTAGAAATTCGTTTAGTAATCCCTTTCTCTTTTCAATTGTTTTCATCTTAAGTTTGAATACATTTGTGTACTTGTGTATAATTTACATCTAATAGTAGGCATACTGTGGTTAATACCACAAAACATTTGCATTTTTGATTTTACAATCCTTTTTGAACTCTTAGATTTTTATTTATTAACTGCTGTATAAACATAATATTGCATATGTCATTTATATTTTGTAAATCATTTTTCGTGTATAGTATCTGTCCTATTTCATATAGCTTTTACTATCTCATAAATCTTTAGCGCAATATCAGCTTCACATTCCATTTTCATTGTTTCAAGACTCTTAATTATCCCATCTCTGATAAATTTAATATTATTATTGTTGTTGATTATGATCTTAAAAATAAAGAATAGCTACTTCCTCTCTGAAAAGAATCAAAATATCTCTAATACAGTTCTTAAAAGCTATTATCTTTTTTTTAAATCCAAATACTCAGAATAAATTGATGTTGTTTATGTTGAATTTGATTGTTTTTATGTAGGATGATCTTTTTATTTATTATTTATGATTTTTCACTAAACAAATGTGGTTGTTAGACAATATATCTTATTTATAATTTAATTTGTTTAGTAAATTTCTCTCAATTTCTTTATGTAGGAAGGAGTAAATTGGTTAGCGTTTTTGAACAAATACAAATTGAATGGCATATTGTGTGATGACATGGGGCTTGGAAAAACTTTGCAATCAATTTGCATTCTTGCTGGTGATCATTTTTTACGGGAACAAGCATATAAGGTAAATATGAAGTTAATAAAAATGTTAGGAGCATATCCTATAATAATTTGTTTGCAAAAATAGTTAAATTATAAAATTTTCTTACAATATATTCTATTTAGGAACATAAACAAGCTGATTGTAGACCACTTCCTTCATTGGTTGTTTGTCCGCCTACACTTACTGGGCATTGGATTTATGAAGTAGAAAAATTTATTAGTTCTGCTTACCTGAATCCCATTCATTACACTGGGCCACCTATTGAAAGAATGAGGTACTATTATTTGCTCATTATTCTTTTTTAATTACAATACAAATTCAAAGAATTCTCTCTCTGTTGAAATGTATGTATTTTCTTAAATTAACTGTTCATCTTTTACTGTAATAATTTTTATGGAATGCTTTCTCACCCACACACACTGATGTACTGTTAACACATCTTCTCCACACATATTGGCTAATTTATTTCTGGCTTGAACAGCATTTTTACCTTTTATAGCAAAAAAGAAAAAAATGACGAAAATGCTGTTTATTGCTCTCCATATTTAAAAGGGCACCATCCAAAAACTACTGCGAAGAATCAGCTGCACTTTTTCACACTCAAGCCTTGCTATATCAGCTCTTAAAACATAAAATGATTTTGCGGTTTAAGTATGAAATTGGGTGCGAAAAATGCAATTAAATCCTTTGTCAGGAAAAAACGAAATTACTTTCCGAACAACCTAATATATATTATAATTGTTTTGATTTTGATGAAGTTGATTATTTTCTTTCTGTATATAAAATAACCAATTTATGTAAATTCGACTTAAGTAATAACTCATTTATTTTCATTTTCCAACAACTCCTTGAGTTTTGTTTTTAAATGTTTTAAATGTTAAAAAACAATCAGTTCTCTTTTTATATTTAATTGAATTTACATATATGCCATTGAAATTCGTTGATTATGATTATTAAAATAAATTATTTTATAAATTTTAATTTATTTAAAACTAACATAGACTAATATTTAATGGTGTGGAAGATTGAAAAACATATTATAAAAATCTCATGAGTGCAACTCATATGTCTATTTTATAAAGATAGAAAGTATTTTAACTATAATACTTTCTGTCTTTTATTTAAAAAACCCATTTTAGCTCAAAGCTGTTATGAATGTTTAAAAGTTGGACCATTTAAAACTTTACCCCCAAAAAATTAAAATCATATGATTTCTATTTTAAAAGCGATTACTTAAAATTGTAGTAATATAATTAAATAAAACATTTATGCTCTCTGCATAAAAATTGAATCGAATTCTCAAATTTTGGATCAAATCCATTAATGGAAAATAACTATCTGTCCATGTGCTTGTAATAAGCATAAATCTAAAGAGCATTGAACAAGGCAGTTTTTCCTGTAGTTTTTATGCTAGTATTACGAGCCTGAGTGGAGGAATTTGTTGTTGTGTAAGTAAATAAGTACCATAATTAGAAGGATAGAGGTTTAAAATATTTTCAGAATTTTCAAAAGTTGAAATGTACCATATTATGTGAGTATGCAAGGAAGTTGAAAGGCAATCACCTTTTTTACATTGCATTATTATTATTTTTTCTTTCTAAAGTGCATTTTACTTCACCAAAATGCCATGCATTGTTTACTCTGCAATGGATTTTCCAGTATTTGTTAATATTATTTTTATTATGCTTTGCCAAACATTTTCATGTTCTGCCATTTTTGAAAATTTTCTCGATGAACTTGAATTGCAATCTTTCATTCAAGAATCCACCCTTCAATTAATTTTGTTACAGTATTAATTTTAAAATTCTATCTTGTAATTTTATAATTAATTATAAAATTTTTTAAAAAATTCATTGACTTATTTCATAATCATTGATGAAATTAAGATTTTGAGAGACAAATTGATATTTTGTTTGAATATTTTTTATTACAGCTAAAAACTGTAATGTTTTGCTTTTTAAAGGCTTAAAAAAGTGATTTTCAAGTTAGTCTTGTTACATCCCCCTATCTTTTTTTCCCTATTTAATATACTCATATTTCCATTTAATTCAGAATGAAAAAATCTAATACTTCTTTTTATTATCACTTTGTATTCCTTTTAAAATATCCCCTGATTTATGTATTTGCCTAGCATGTTTTTATTCTTTAAAAATAATTTTTATTTATAATAGTATTCTGATATATGATATACTTTTCTTCTGAGACATGAATTTTTTTCTACTAATTCTGGAACATAATATTTTTGTGTGATCACAGATTTAAAAAAAAGTTTAGTACAAATTTTATAGATATTTTATCTCTTCTTAGATTACGTGCAAAAGCAAAAACACATAATTTGGTTATTGCATCTTATGATATTGTAAGAAACGATATTGATTTTTTTGGCTCCATACATTGGAATTACTGCATCTTGGATGAAGGTCACATAATTAAAAATGGAAAAACTAAGGTAAGAAAAACAAATATATTTTAAGTTTGCTGCTTGTAAATTATATAACTTTTTGGTTAGATTTGAGTTTTTTTTATCATTTACTTGAATAAATCTGGATTAGAACTATTTTGATTGTCTTACCAAATTTGTCCATGTACGTTTGCTAGATTATTTATATAAATAAAAATAGATATAGTTTATAATCTTACACTACAAGGATTAATTAATAGTTTACGTTCAAGGATTCAAATTAACGAATCAATTTTCAATATAATTCATATAATTCTTCATAAGTACATTCTACATAAGTACTAATAAATATAAGGAATCAATTATGCACATCAGTTAAGCTATTTATTTTTTAATGTTCTTCTCTCTCTTTCCACCTATAGGGTTAATGGATCTACTATGATAATAAAAAGTGTTGAAGCTTGTTATTTAATTTATAAAGATAGTAGTATTTCTTTACTATCAGGCATACTTTACAAGGAGTTTGTCTTTATAGAATTGTATATAGAAGATTTTATTTTGCTTTAGTATTATTTTATATATAATAAATATATGTAATGAAATATATATAAATATTATGTAATGAAATATATAATGAAATTATTGTAAATATTTAAGTTTTTTCTTTTTATCTTCATATTACCTCACAAAATGTTAAGATTTTATAATTTTTTTAAAAAGTTAATAACTTGCAATAAAGATTTGCTTCCAAACTTTTGAGAGCTTTTTAAAAATAATTTTTTATATTAATATTATTTTGGAAATTATATAGTTAAAATATTTTTATTTCAGTAAAAATTGTAATTTGCATTCACAAAAATATGTTTGTTTATTCTAATATATTATGTGCATGCATTTTTTATGTTGAAATATTAATAGGAGAGGGGACTCTTGACACTGTTAAGTGCTAACTTTAAAAATATTTTTTACTTTCTTGTTATGATGTTCACATCATGTAACTGTGGATAACTGATTTCCTGTGTTTTGAATGTAAATCTTTTATAAGTATTTTCAAATTCATGCTTTCCTATTATAAAAATAAGCTACCATGTTGCTTGTAGCCCTTATCAGAGTAAATTTACTCCTAAAAATTGATATATATATATAATATAAAATTATTGGTTTTTCTTTTCTTACTTAAGAGATGTGTGAAGGCTAATAATAACTACTGTCATGTCATTCTCCAATTTATATTTAATCAAGTTTATATTCACAAATGATCTGTAATAGAATTTTTGAGCAATTTTTTATAACACTGAAAGTGATAATATATATGTCTTAAGGTGGTATGCGTGTGTGTGTGTATATATATATATATATTTATATATATAATATAATATAATATAAATTTTTTAATTTGCAGCTGGCTCGAGCTATTAAACAACTCTCTGCAAATCATCGTTTAATTTTGTCTGGCACACCTATACAAAATAATGTTTTGGAGCTTTGGTCCTTATTTGATTTCCTCATGCCTGGGTTCCTTGGTAGTGAAAAGCAATTTACAGCACGATATAGTAAACCTATTTTACAGAGCAGAGATGCCAAATCATCTTCCAAAGAACAAGAAACTGGTAATATATTATATTTTTGTTTCATTCACCTTTGTTTCTACATTTTTCTGGAATAAGAACAGCATTTAAAATTTTTAAATATGTATATGCTAAAAATTTTTTCTCAAGAATGTAATTTTAAAAATGAAATATTTACCTTAGTCATTCATTAGTAATAAAAATATCATTAATCCCATAATATTGAGACTCATGTTCGAACTGTAAACTATTTTTAGTTTTAAGTTTCAAATAATTTATGTTGGTTTAAAATTATTTGTTTGTGGTAATAAGATAACTATAAATAATGAATTAACTAATTATGATTCAATTGTACAAATGTTAATCAAAATTTTCACTTTTCTTTTAATTGTAGAAAGAATATTTATTGAATATACACTGAGACATTGAAAATGGTTTGAATTTCTTGACAATAATGAAAATTATGATTGCGAATTTTCTAAAGAGAATGTTGTTACGAACCTATAACTTTGCTTCCCTGCTTCAATAATGTCATCGTAAGAAAAACTCATTTACATTCTTATTGGACGGTGCCCGCGCCTTTCATCAATGATCCCAGAGCTTGACAACAAAGTGGATAATACCTGAAACATCGAAACTTTTCTGGATCTGACCATTAGGAACAGAGATATATCCAAAATGCTCCTGATTGGCCCAGAAGGTTTTAACTCCATCTCCCACTGCTATATTAGACCGCCAATCTGAAGCTGCAGTAGTGTGCTTAATAACACCATCAAAAGACCTAACTCGTAAATTTTCCCCCTTAATCTCTCAAAACTCTAAAATGAGTGGGCAAAACTAAATACTTATTTACCCTGCCTATTCTCGTCCGAATTTAACCTATGCATGCCCAGTCCAGGGATATACTGCCAGACCAATTTGATATTATTGGAATTACAACAAAATAAATTAATACATCAATTCTGCAACATGCTATATTGCATGCCTAACACTAACATGGACAAGTGTTTAGATTATCCACCACTTAAAAAATTCATAGCTAGAATTACAACAAAATTCATCAATAACCTGGAAACAATAGATATTACTAAACCAATATCCTAAAATACACCCCTGATGCCAAAACCAGAAGACCTCGTAAAATAGTTCCTTACTACTCCAACCATCAGTGCACTTATTTTAATTTTCTTCAATAGCCTTAAACAGCTGTAATTGCTCCCATATCTACTGTTACCCAGAAAAAACCAAGTTGTCCTGGCTAGCATACCCCCCATACCCTCTCCCTGTTCAAAACCAATAGAAGAGAGTCCTGACACACACCACCTCACCCTCTCTCCCAGCTCACAAATAGTACTTATATCTGAGCTCCCTGTGTTCCATCTAACTCCTGCAATTGTGCGAAGAAGATTACGGCAATCGATTGACCGTTAGGCCTCCTCTATAACATCATTACCCGGACTGGCGCCCTGTTAATCCAACTCATATGCTGCAGTAGTGTGTTTAATCGAGTAGACCTGAATTGAGAGGTTTTGAATAGGAGTCCTGAACAGAGGAGTCGCCGAGAGAATACTCAAGCAACGATGGAGTGCTGAATTGCTGCATGTGCCATATTCTGGCATCTTGTGTCATAGCCCATTGTTTGAAGTAGTGAGTCGGCAGCGAAAGCAAGAATGGACAGAGGAGTAGTTTCAGCCATTTAAAGAAACCTATGTGAGCATAGACAGAATTCCACAAAGATTTCCTCTCCTGCTAAACCCTGTCTGATCGTTTTGTGTGTGGTGGACGTTGTCACTACGGAATTTTTATGAATGGGCTAATTGTCTGCTGTAGAGTGCTGTTCTGTGTGTTCATCTCGAATGCATATAGTTATCTTCAGTAAATAATTAAATAATTCTGCTGTAAATGTTTATTGTCTTTGTACTATCCTGTCATCTTCCTGTAAATAAATGTCGTCTGTGTTGTGTCTTCTATCTAAGGACTGATCATTGCTGATTATCTTCTACTCTATACACACCGACTATACAAGTAAGCAAACCCGACGGATTGATAAGGAGGGAATCTGATTGTAATAAGGTTTTAAAAATTAACAAACTTTTGGAAACATTGTTCCAGCATTTAATTAAATATAATAAAAAGAAAAGGTTATGGGTTTCAAAATGGATTAAAAATTGTTTTTGTGCAATAATATTTTAGGAATTCGCCATGGATATAACATTTTAGTTAATTACAAATTTGGAGGGGGAAAAAACTTTTCCGAAGCAACCTTCTAAATTATATATATATTTTTGAACTTAAGACATACTAGATCAGCTGGTCTGGCCTATTAAGCATTGACAGTTTCTCATTCATCTTATTATTTATTGAAATGTCTAAAATGAACATAATTTTTAAAAATGATTGTGTACATGTTTGCGTGTGTGTGTAAAGCTTTTAATTCTTCTTTCCTCTACTTGTTTTAATATCTTTTTTTGAAAAGTCTGCACAAATTTTTAATTTCTTTGATAATTTGTCACAGGTGTTTTAGCTATGGAGGCTCTTCATCGACAAGTACTGCCATTCCTTCTTCGAAGAATGAAGGAAGATGTTCTCAAAGACCTTCCTCCTAAAATTATACAAGATTATTACTGTGAATTGAGTCCCTTACAAGTAAGTTGTGTTTTTATGTATAATATTTATGAAATAATGAGTCATTTTTTCCCCTCAATATACCATATTCTTGTATATTTTAATCTTCTCCTATATCCAAACTGTTAACTCTTTCTTTTACTACAGGTAAGATTGTATGAAGACTTTACTAGGAGTAGAGCAAAGCAATGTGTAGATAATGCTCTAGAAGGAGAAAATGCTAACGTTTCTGGGACATCTCATATATTTCAAGTATGAAAAATTCTTTTTAAAATAAAATAACTTATGCAACTTTTAAATACTTCGATTACTGAACAATTATTCTGACATTGTTATCACACAAAGCTATGATTTTTTAAAAGATGTTGTTTAAAAAAGCTTTTTAAAGTTCGTCCATGAATTAACTGTTATATTCTTAATTATGAAAGGAATTACAGAAAAAAGAATGGCAAGCTAATGAAAAGTGTTGAAATGTAGATGAAAATTAATGACTTAAATGTTCAATTGTTCACAGAATAAAATGAGATGGTTCTACTGTGTTTCAATAATAAAATAATCCAAAGACAAAAAAAGAATTTGAATATATATTTTGCAAAGACAATAAATTCTAAATATGCCTATTTACATTTCTTTTAGAACAGTTTTGCCAATAAGACTATTATTAATTAATCTGCTTAAACATTATAATAATTATTACTGTTAATGTTAAAAAAAAAATGTTGTGAGAGCAAAATACTGAAAAATTTGAAATCGCAATATATAGATCTTACTATTCTATTGTTTTCAAACTATTATTAATAATGGTTCCAGTTTCAAACCATTATTAATAATTATTTTATTTTAGATTTTGTTACTGATAATTATTTCATATAGGCTCTTCAATACCTGCGGAAAGTATGTAATCATCCAAAGTTGGTCTTGTCTCCCAATCATCCTGAATTCAGTTCTATTTCCAAAGATCTTAAAGAGCAATGTTCAAGTCTCAATGAAATTTATCATGCAGCGAAATTGTGTGCTCTGAGGCAAGTACCTTCATTTATTGCTTAAACATTTTGTATTAATAAAATGGTTATAGATAACTAATTATATAGTAAATTATTATTCATTTTTAGGTTAACTATTATCTTTTAATTTTATATTATAGGAAAAGTTAGTAGTAATCTATTATCTTTCTTTTATGGATTATGTGTATATATATATTTTTATTTTTCATATTTTTATTGAAATTCCCAATTATAAATTTTTTGTTTTTCTAAATTGGAATTCTTTTGACTCATTAAATTCGTCAAATCATATGGCATTGTAAATTGGAAATTTAAATAATAGAAAAATATTAAAAGCAGTAAAAAATTGTTTAATATTAATAATATTTTACTACTAAAATAGTATTTTTAATAGTAAAAAAATCTTTCTAATCTCTATGCACTTTTCCAATCTCAGGCATCAAAAACAAACATGCCTAACCTTACAGTGATATATATATTTTAGGAGCCTAATTAGTCACATGTTTTTTTATATCAATTTTGTTTAAAGAATTATGCTTTAAACATGTAATTGCCATTCTTGCATATGTTTATAGCCTATAAATTGAAGAAAGAATGAAAATTGAATGATTTCTTCATTAGTTACTTTCAAGAAGTAATACAGATTTGTATATGAATATATTGGAATATTTATTTTATTTTAACTAAATTAAAATTCATTGCAGTTGTTCTTAAATGGAGTTACTCTATTTCATGTATTTTTATTATACATCTATACTTATAATAAAGCTCAATGTGTGCGTGTGTGTGTGTGTTGGCGCTCTACAGGCCAGACCGTTGGACCTACAGCTACCAAATTTGGTACATGTATACCTTGGAGGTCGGGAATGTGCACCTTGGAGCACTTTTTTCGAATTTTTAATTAAAATTTGAATTAAGTAAAATTTAAGCGAAATTTCGACGTTTTTCCGCTATAACTTCCGAAAATATTATTGCACAAACATGATTTTTACATCAATTTAAAGATAAAAAAAATAGCTCTCTAACGGTATCAGTTTTTTAATTTATAACTTAAGCTTCTATTTTTAACGAATTTTTAAAGAAATATTTTAACCATGTTTTTATCACGTGACTGGATAAAATAAAAGAATGCCAGAAGTTCAAATAAAAAAAAACCATCATCCTCAAATAAATCTAAAGAAATGCTACTTTTAACACCTGACTGGATAAAATAAAAGAAATATAAAATGGGATATTTTCTTTAAAAAATAAATGCAAAGCAAAGGATTTTTTGATCGTTTGCAATATCTAAACAATTCAATAAATCTTCTTTACGGTAAACCTGTTCAAATTTAGACAGCATATGCATTGGAATCCCGACTTAATGGCATTTTTCTATTATCGTTTGCAATATCTGGATCATTAATTCAATAATTTTTTTTTTTCATTATAAAATGTGATAGTTTCTAAAAAAATAAATGCAAAGCTAAGGTTTCTATAAAATCTGCAAGAGCACGTCAAAGGGAAAAAATTGGGTTTTATTACCGTGCTGTAAGTTCAAATTTAAAAAAAAAAACTATCATCGCAAATTAAATCTGAAGAAATGCAACTTTTAGCACGTGATTGGATAAAATAAAATAAATATAAAATGTGATATTTTCTTTAAAAAATGCGAAGCAAAGGATTCTATGATCGTTTGCAATATTTAAATCATTAATTGAATAAATTATCTTTATTTATGCAGGATATGCATTCAAATTAATTTCCAATGGCCAATTTGTAAAATATTATTAATAGGCACATATATTGTTTAGTACTATTAATTTGACCTAAATGAAGTAAATAATTACATCTTATGTAGCTTGAGTCAAACAATGCATTTATGAATAATGAGTTTTAGATTTCTTCATACTTTGCTCTGTGAGCCATATTTTACAAAATATTTTCATCAATATTTTAAATAAAAGTTGCTATCTCAATCAGTCTTCTAAATCAAACATTAAAACTGACCGATTTATAAAATTAAAGAATATTATTAGGAAAACGCATTCTTTTAGAACTTTCAGTCTATCTTCTAAAAGAAAATATTAATTTCAGGCCAATCAATGCCCGTAGTTACTTCAAAGTTAATGAATATGTGATTTAATTGAAAATTTTAGAACTCGCCAGCGCCTTTGGCGAACCAGCTGGTCGCCAAAGGCGGCTAGTTTAATATAAAGCATGTTTTTCTTTGCTTATACAGCATTTCATTATTTTTGAACTAATAATTTACCTATCATGATTTTTCATATAATTAATGTTTTATTGTTATTATTAGACAACTGCTCCAAGACTGTGGTATTGGCATCTCAAATCCAATTACTGAATCTACTGACCCTACGCCAGTTGTAAATCAACACAGAGCTTTAATCTTCTGTCAACTCAAAGGCATGCTTGACATTTTAGAAAACGATTTATTCAAGTATGTTGAAATATTTGTTTAATATCTTTAAATGTCCATTTATTTAATTTTATATTTCTATGACCCGTTATCATATTCAGATATTATAAGAGATTTTTAAGCATTATATCTGTCTTAATTCTTGTTGTTTTTTTAAAAATATATTTTGGTTTCGATATAAAGTTTATATATAATTGTTATGAACTTGTAATTTTGCGGGTCGATCCTATTTTAGCCCACCTCTGACGCCAATTTAAAAACTCGCCAAATTATCAGCGATTATGATTTTAAAATGGCAACCCTGACAACATCTGAAGAGAAATGCGGCAACCCTACGGAAACTCATTGGTTGATTTAAACTCCGTTAGAAAACTATTTAATCTTATTGGTACTTTCAATTACTTTCAAATACTTTCAATTTGGCGTGATTTTGAAAAATTGGCGAGATTTTGAAAAAGTCGCCAGAGGTGGGCTAAAATAGGATTTTACCTAATTTTGCTTCCCAGCTCAAATAATGTCATCGTAAGAAAGACTGTGTAAAAAATTCTAAAGTTCATGATTCAGTGTTGCGAGCAAACGGCTCGGGAAAGAAAAGAGATCATATCTTTAACACAAACATTTATTTGAGACACGTACACACACATGACGACACAATACAAATATTCAACTTTAACTGTTTTAAAACTTTCAAAAGGGGAATCTAAAAAGGAACTTATAGTTCCACGAAAGTGGCTGTTTTCGCCATCGAAGTCTAAAACGAACTTCTCAAGTTCTCGGGGAGGAGTTCAATTCCTATACTGGCGTGAGCGCCATCTATAGGCTGTTTCTAAATTTTCCACAACTGTTTTATGATCAACTCTGTGGGTGCTGATCGAGTGTCATATTATTGACCTCGGAGCTAGCTGACAAAGTGGATAAGGCTTAAAACAACGAGAATTTTATCAATCCGCCCATTAGGAACCAAGATACACCTGATTGGTCTATAAGCTTCTAGATCCACCTCTGAGGAACTAGAAAAGATCAGCACTCTCAAGCTTTGGTCGTGGTAAATTGTAGTAGAAATTACCCAACAAATAATGAGTCTTCAAGAGGATGACGAAGCAAAGGCAGAGTGCCAGCATTATGTGAAGCTATTGCTGGACTGAGCTGTGAACATTGAATCCTGTTGTCTACTGTGAAAGCAGCGCCAGATCCTGTGTGTGGAATAGCAAGTCTTGTGGTAATGATACAGCTAAAGTAAGGGTCAATGAGAAGTTTAGCCATCTGGAGATACTGCTGAATTCTATCTGGCCTCTTTGTGTCCTGTGGTCGATTTCTACTTTTGGGCTGCTGTTATTATTGTTGTGTGCTGCTGTGTGTTTGTCTCGGCTGTACACATTTGTCATCCTTGTGCTGTCGAGTCTTCGTGTAAAAGAAATGTCGTCATTGTTTTCTACTGAGGTCTGGTGATTTGGTTTTCACATCTTGCACTCACTACAAAACAATCCAAACAAATATATATATATATATATAATATAAATTCTTGTCCCCTGAACTAATGGGAATGTTTTTGCATTTTATCATAATGCAGAGTTTTCTCTCTACTAATTATGTTTCAGTAAATTCAGATCATGTCTATATTTATAAGACAGGCAGTTTTTTAATTTTTCTTAAAAAATTTACACGGTTTAATAAATAAAAAAAAATGCTTCTGGATTATTTTTGAAAGTACGCAGAGTGTTCCAACTTTTTTTAAAAAATGCATTTTTGGTACAGAATATATGTAATATATAGCACTAAATTCCCCCCTCAAGTCCAAATCTTTAAAAAGAAGTTTATCAACTTATTAAAATCAAGTCTATGAAATGAAGTATTTCTTATCAAAAATAATATCTATTTAAAATCATTTTTTGAGTATCATTAAAAGCAGTAATCTTCTAAATATAAAAAATAATTCTTTTCTAAAGATGTGAACAAAAAATTAGCATGAGTCAGTTATAGTGAAAAGCTTTAAGTGCATGTTTAATTTTGGTACAAAACGCTGAATATAACAAGTTTAAAAAAAATAATAAAACAGAGATTTTACTATCAAAATTCCACTAAAAAAAGAGATATTAGAAAAATATATTTTTAAATGCAATAAATCAAATAATAAATCTCACCTAGATAGTTGATAACTCGAAATTCTCTTTGAAAATGTACATTTTTATGAACCATGTATTACAAATTGAAATAATTTTTCTTTTGAAGTTGTTGCTTAATTTGTGCTGATTTAGATTTTAAGCAAATAACTAAATATTATTATGTAACAAAAAAAGTTTTTTTTCTCTCTCTCTCTCATTGATTGAATTGTTTGAAAATTCCTGTTTGAAATGTATCATATTTATATGCAACTTATTTCGGATGAGATTTCAATCACTTCTGCTTGTCATTACTATATTAATTTAAAATACATAAATGTCATTACATTGCTATTATTAACTGAAGAGAAGATTTAATTATTTTTATTTCAATATTTTTATAGAACTCTCATGCCCAGTGTGAGTTACCTTCGCTTAGATGGAAGCATACCTCCTGGTCAGCGACATTCCGTTGTCCACAAGTTCAATAATGACCCATCCATTGATGCTCTACTTCTTACGACTCAAGTTGGAGGCTTAGGTTTAAATTTAACTGGGGCTGACACAGTTATATTTGTGGAACATGACTGGAATCCAATGAAGGATTTACAGGTAATTTTTTATTTCATTTTTATCTTAAGTTTTTAAGATGAAAATGAAAGATTTAAGAAATTAAGTTTTTTGCAATGATTAATATATCATGATTTAATTTCTTGATTTTTATATTTCTTTAAATTAATGATAATGTTCTAATTTAAATACTTGTAAATTAAATTGTTTTTGTAAATTTTTTTATGTTCTTCAGAAATAACTTTTTTTTATATAAATTACTTCTGATAATGGTTATTTTATCATAAATTAATTGGTAGATAGTTATTATTTTTAACAGTAAAACTTTTCTGAAATAATAAAATATGTGGATATGATATAGTTGCTCAAAATGTAAACCTTATAATGTTTTTATATTATTTCATTGTCATTGTGGCTCCGTAACTCTTACTCTTGACCACTTGATTTGAAATATTTTACTTTTTTTTTTTTCATGTAATATATATATTAGCATGCTGCTGCATTCAATTAAAATATTGCTGTGAAAATGTATTTGGTTCTAAGGTTTGTTACTATTGAATATATCTATAACTGATGGGGTTAGTATTACATGAATTAGCATAAAATTATCTGTTAATGTAGAAAATTCTGCAGTAATCTTTCATTTTAAACTTTTTTCCATCAGGCAGTTGCCGTATTAGTATATTCTTTCCTTTGCATAAATGGTAACAGAATTGTAATACTCACAATTCATAAGGATTTCATATTCCCTGTGTACTCCTCATACTTTTATCTAATCTTTGGGACATTCTGTTGATCTTTTGTAATGTTTTTATCTTCTATACAGTTTCATTCCTTTATATGTGTTAGCTATATTATTGTTATTATGAACAACAGATCATATCTTGTAAGCTGTAGCTGTCTATAACTTCCTATTTCTTCTTCAAAATACTTATCTTCACATGTTTCTAAAATTTTTCGCTGTTCATAATGATTTCTCTATTTATTGTTTAGTTTAATTTTATTATGTTTATGTAATTAACCAAAAAAATAAGGAAACATTTTTTAAAAAAAGCTTGCCATAGAATTCGTGTGTGTGTACTTGTATTCTTTTTTTAACTTCATTTTACACTTCATTAATTTATAAATTAGTACAGTTTTGTGTGTGTTTATGACTAAAAGATTTATTTATTCTTAGGCCATGGACCGTGCTCATAGAATTGGTCAGAAGAAGGTAGTTAATGTGTATCGACTGATTACTAGAGGGACACTTGAAGAAAAAATTATGGGGTAAGTGTGGCACTTCAAATTAAATCATTAGTTTAACATAATTTTGAATTAATTAATTTTTATAGATTACTCTAATGCTGTATATTAATTGCATCATTTTGATTAGTAAGAGTTTTTATGTATATATAAATAAATAGTTAATTTAATTATAATTAATAGTTAATTGATAATAATTTACATTTAATAGTTTATGGTTGTAAACTGTTGAAATAATTTGGTTAGATATTGCTTTGGTTATATAAAAAAACAATGCATTTTTTATTAATAAAATTTTTCTTTTAAAAAAATTATTAATTTAATGTTTAATTTTAAGTTTTAAAAAAACTTATTTACTAACAAATAATATAGTGATGTATGAATTTTTTGTTGATGCTGTCAGACTTAATACTCTACAGATAATCAATTCTGTTGAAAATTGTAGAAAATGTTGTTAAATTATTTATTGGTTGAACTATCATATAACTTATGAAAAATATTTTTAAGAAGATTTTCCTTCATTTTTTTAATTTATGACCTTGTGCCGAAAATGGGCAATATTTATCAGTGTGATATAAAAACTGTACTTTTCAATCTTTTAACTTTTTAAAATATTCTAATATTTTTATTTTGTAATGTTTACTTCTAACAATAAAGTAATATTGTTTACTAAATTGGTCTTTCTGGTTATATTGATTCTGCTAGTGCTTGAAAAATAAAATTTAAAATAACTATTATTTTTTTTTATGTATCTTTTCTAATTTTTCTAAAGAATGTAAGGCTGTAAATAGAATAATATTATTAGTACATCAAATAACTTTTGTAATCTTCATTATACATCTCAAAACAGTGAATTGAATTTATAGTTTTCAGTGAAATAAATATGTGCATCATCAAAATTTGTTATCATCTTAGAATTAAAATTTTTGTAATATTACTTCAAAAATTTTTTTAATTGCAATTATTGAAATTCATTAAATATTTTATGCATCGGCTTATATTTTGTTTCAAAAGTTATTTGTGAGAAAAGTAGATGGTCAATTTTAAAATGCTAATTTGAGGTTCGTGATACTTTTTAATTATTTGATTATGAGATTGGAGATTATTTTATAGAGGTTAACTCCTCAATTATTTAACGACACCTAATTTAGAATTCAGGTTTTCAGGTAAACCTGATTTAGTGTTTATTTTCTACAGCTTGTATAAATCCTGTTGTAACCATAGAATAACTTCATCAATATAGAATTTGTAACAGCAAATCTTAAGCATATTATCTGAAAATTAGAAAATTAACATTTTAATTGATATTATTTTCTAGATTGCAAAAGTTCAAGCTTTCTGTTGCCAACTCTGTGATAAATCAAGAAAATACAAACCTTCAAAATATGGGTACAGATCAGCTTTTAGATTTGTTCTCTTTGGACATTAAAGGTGAAAAAATCACTCCAAGTTCAAGCAAAGATGATAGCTCTAATGATTTAAAGGCAAAAAATCTACGGTCAGTCTTAGATAATTTGCCTGAATTGTGGGACACATCTCAGTATGAAAATGAGTATGATCTATCTAACTTTTTACAATCCTTAAAATGAAAAATTTTTTGAACTGCTTTATTTTATTTTGCTCAATCATTTATTCAGATGCTTTTCATACATCACTTTATGTTTTACTTTTTCTTGTTTAGATTATTTTAGGACCAGATTTGGAGAGCTTTATCTTTAATATTTTCTTTCCTTGTGATATGTAAGAGCATCTCTCTTTACTCAATGTCTTTTGTTTGAAATAGAACTATCCAAATATTTTTAGGTCTCATCAGAATAATCTAAAAATTGAAATGAAAATTTTCTTTTTATTTGAAAGAACAGAAAGTTCAGAGTTTTCTATTAATAATTATTTATTTCGGGTCACATTCTTTGTATACATTTCAAATCTCGACCATAAAATACCAATTTTGCATTTGATTTTACTAGTAATATTTAATACAAAGGACTTGACTTAATCCTAAACTTTTATTTAAATTGCATATAATTGATAATTATTTTTTATTCTAATCTCCCACAAATGTTTAATAAGTACAATAGAACATGTATCTTGAATTTTTTTTTTTTCTCATAGCTGGAATTTGTTACTATAGAATAGTCTGATTTTCAAAACAATAAATGTTTTGTAAATAAATTTCTCACAATTTAGTAAAATGCCAAAAAAAATTAGTTTCCAAGAAAGTAATTCTTTGTATTTTTATCCAGAAATACGATATTGGTAATTGTACATGTTAATCTTAATTCATGTAGTAATATAAAAATGTTCATTTCTTTCTATTGATAATTGATTTCTTGGAATACTAAACTTTGTTTATGTTCTGTTTAAAAATTAATATTTGCCCATAGATATATATTTTTTTATTTGGTTGAGTAAATAATCAAAATAATTTATTTCAGTTCTGCTGGTAGATTTCTTAGTTTATTGCTTAAAAATTTAACCTTTTATTGAAATGTTATGCATTTGATAAGAAAGAAACCATTCTTAAAATAAGAATATAAATTGATTTCACTATAAAATTAAATTTTTATTCAAGTCTGAAAGCATATTAAGTCTCTCTTTGAAAAGATTTTGTTCAGATTGGTTTAACAACTAAGTGCTGTATTAGATTTTTTTTTTCTGTATTTATTTTAAATATTTGCATCTAAGACTTAATGTGAATTTTATTGGAAATAATATTTTTAATTTATTAATTTTTATCAAAAATTTGGTAATGAGAATTATGTATTGTAATTTGAAATTTTCCCAAGATATTGTTTTTAGATCTAGATGATTAAAATATAAAGTAGGCAAAATATTTAGTTTTTTTTTCCCCTATATTCGTGTATTTTCAATGAATCATGTTTTTAATTTCTAATACATTTGATTTATGTTAAAGGGCATTCATCTCAAACACCAAATTGATTCATTTTCATAAATTCTAAGCTTTATGATATTTTATACTTGTAGTTCCTACCACCATCCCTCTTCCTTCTTTTTATAATATTATAAGTTTGTAACTATTTGTCTATTTTATTCTAATTTTTTTAAAAGAAATAATTCAATATTGAATAATTCGATATTGAAAAAATACATTAGGAAAATTTCAAAGTATTGCTTTCAGTCTTGAAGTCATTTTGATGTTTGAAATGTTTTATTATTTATATCATAACTGTAAATTTTATTAATTTAAGATCTATTCTTTTCACAAATTCACTAGTAGTTTTTCATTGGAAAACAACATTATCATTTGTATATATTTGCTCATATTTATTGCACTTCTACTGTTGTCTTATTTTCTGTCAATGTGTGCAAGTATGAAAGATAGTTGCCAATTTTTATATAACTCTGCTTCACTGTACTCTTTTTATGAATGACCACATTTAATTACTCACTAAAATGGAAGCCTTAGATCTGCAAGTTGGCTGTTTCTGGTGTGTAAATGTACTATCATTAGATTTTACATTTCTAATTCATACGTGTTTTAGTATCGGGGAAAAAAAATCTTTCTTTACATTTTAAAAATTTGTGGCATTTATTCATCCTGATCTTTTAATAATTGAATTTGAATATGGTGAATATCCACAAAATGTGACTGCAAAAATACAGATGTTAAAAGTATTTTCTCAGTAAAAAAAAAAAAAAAAAAGATAATAAAATTCTTTTCAAATTTATGTGGTTTATTTATTATTCCCCCCCCCCCTCCACAAATGCTTGAGTTATCAGTATGCAAGTTAGCTGATTTGAAACTGATGGGGTAACAATAAAATTCAATTTATCTTAAAATTTGAACTAAGAAAAATTGAATAAAAGAATAACATGTTTAGTTACTGTTGATTCATAACAGTAATAGAGAAAGGGAAATAGAATCTCAATATTTACTAGGCTTATGCCTGATAAAATACTGAGGCAAAAAGAAGAAAGTAGTACAGCTTTTGCTACATATGATTAATAGAAAAAAAAAACTATATAATATTTCAAATTCTTAATTTTTTTGACAGTAGATATATCAATTAAAGCAACAGAAAGCAGTATGCTCACTGAATACTGGAATATAACAATATGAAAAAACCCAATGGCAACCTGAATATGCATAATAGGCTTTGTTTATAAATTTAACTAAAATTAAAATTTAAAAAAAAATCAACAACAATTTATTATATTTATATATATATATAACTTTTCCAAAACACTGATGGAGTTGCAAAACCTTTAGTGTTAATATTATAGACTAATCAACAGTCATATATCGTTTCTTGATTATATGATTTTCATTGAGACAGCCATGAAAATTATCTACAGTCCTCTAAATTTAGTTTTCTTCAAGGCTTCATTACATTATTAATTAGTGTAGCATTTTTTAAAAATTATTATTACCTAAATTGTTAGTGTATCAAAAATATATTACTGAATGGACTTCTGGACTGGATGAATTTCTGATCATAATTCTTTTAACAGTGTATTTATCATTTAGAACAAAATACGATAGCTTGAGTAATGAAAACCGTTTATCTGATTAGAACTTATTTTACTAACAATGCTTATTCTTAACAGTTTGGAATTAGTTATTAGAACAAGGTTAGAAAGGACACATTGTATATAGATTATGCTCTACAATGCAAATATGTTACAGTTCTAAAATTCCTAATAGTGTGGAAGAAATCAAGTTATAATGTGTTATTTTTGATCTCTAACTCATTCATTAAACTAAATTTTCTGATATATTTGTGCCACAGTTGATATAGTTTTCTGATTCATGATCGCACATTTTGCTTTAGGAATTCATTTTATTTATTTGCATATTTTTGTTCTCAGTTAGCTGATATACCCAATGTTTCCTACGACAAAATTTATTTTGTGCTTTCTACTAATGAATCTTTGATTGCTTAATAGTTTGACACAAATAATCGTTAAAACATTGTTTATACTTCAGTTTCTAACTGTAAAATTTGAAATAATTATAGTGTAAACAAATATTTGTTGTAAAAGTCATTATATATAACTTAACTGTTGAAATTCACATTAGATTAATATTATAACACAAATTTTTCTTCTCCTTTTATTGTGTGCAGACAGTAAAAATTATTTAATTTCAGCATTTACAGTAATTACTATTGATGCAATTTTGAAAAACGATCATGGAGCAGAATATGAACAAAATGTAGATTTTGAATACTCTGGGAAATTTAATCGAAAGTATTTTCCTGTTCAAGGAAAAGATAGAAAATCCTAATATAATAATTTTTCATTTTCTTATACTTTACATTGTCTTTAAATTAATGTTAAAAATTCATTTTATCCTGCATAAGGAATGATATAAAAGTGGAATTTTAAGTAAGTATATAAAAATGAAAGACAAAAATTATGAATTCTCAAAGTTGTTTAAATTTTTTTCAAAAATTTTCAAATGTAAATTATATATAAAATATAGATTTTATTTATTTTCAAAATTTTTGTACGGGGTGGGGGGTTACAACTTACTTTCAAAATGATAAGTATTATATGAATGGAAATTGAGAAAAGAAAATGAATATAGAAAAGTCATGGTTGAAAAAGGAAATTAAGTTTTAAATACAACATTTTTGCATGAAAAAAATATATATACTCTAATCATACTTTATTTTTATACAAATATCTAATAATATTAGAAATAAGTGCTTGATAATTCAAGATAAAAATTGCCTCACACTTAGAAAGTATTAAAAAAGTGTATGAACTGAAGAATTAATTTTGTTGAATTCCTTTACATAAAATATCAATGAAATCTATTTATCATATGTAATTTTTTTTTAATATGAAATTTTTTTTTATAAAAAGAAATTAACTTTTTAAACTTTAACAATTTAAGTAATCCAACCAAATTATACTTTTGCTGAGGAAAAAAATATGATGAAGTCATCTTATTGTTTTAAACTATCGAACAATTTGTCTAAAACAAAATGCATAAGGTTACCAGTTAAGGATAATATGATTATATCAAATTTACGAGTCAAAATAAAACACTGTCAAACTTAGAGGAACAATATATAATTCTTTTAAATGATTCTTTATGCATGAATTCTTTATGCATGATAAATTAATAATATATTCCTAAGGAATGAATGATTTTATTTTTATATAAGGGAAATTTTTGAAATTTAATTTAAGTATGTGTTATTTGAAAGGTAATGACTGGTGCAAGTTTAAGATTGCTCTTTGCATTATTTTTGGAAAATTTGTTTCCTTAGGGAATAAAAATAAGGTTGTCAAAAATGCTTAAAAAGGCTTTTTTTAATCAATAGAAACCTGTGGAATAAAAATGTCAAAATTAAATTCGGAAAAGAGTTACACTTAGTAAAAGATTCTCGGGAAACATGAAAAACTAGCATGAGCGTAATAATAATAATAAGATGAATACTGACTGCTTTGATAATTGCAACAAAGTGCTGAACACAAATTAAAATTTCACTGCATTTTTTTTTTTAATTTCTGATTTATAAGATGAAGAAGCACATAAATAAGCTTTAGATTATTGAACAAAATATAAATAAAAACAAATCATATCTGGAATGCAGGAAAAAAACTCTAAAATCCATATTTTAACTGTTTTGAGATAAGATTTTTTTTAATTAAGAAATGATTAAAAAGCTAGCATAAAGAATCAGTGCAAAGTTTCAAATGAAATTTATAAAAGCATTTTTGAGAGTTGCTTAGTTGATACAAATATGTGCTTATTATCCCCAGTAAATTCCGACTTATATTCTGTTTCTCCTTGATTTCATTGAGAAATATGATACAAATTGGAACATTAGATGCAAGCAAACTACACTTTTTGCCATTCATAATTTTAAGAAATGCATCTTTCTGTTAACTATGTCATTTACAATTTTATCAAAATGACTGTAGCGATAGATTGCATTGAAACATTTTAAATCATTTTCTTTCCAAAAATAATTCAAAACTGACAAAAAAAATTTTTTTTTGACAAAATGTTTTTCAAAACCATAAAAAAATGCCGAAATGTACACTATTTTTACAAAAGTGTTTTGCTTTATTTGATGGCAAAATTTAGATGACTACGATGTTTAAATATAAAATAAATAGCAAAAAGTCCAATAGCTGAAATAAAGTTAACATCGCTTCATATTTCTAAAAATTTATTTTATCAATTTAAAATTTTCAAAGAATTTAGAGAAAAAAAAATTTGAATTTTGAGATTAAAATTAAAATATGTGCACTGTTATTAAATGTAAGAATGCCCTTAAATTATATTTTCAAGTTTAAATACAAATGCCTGTATTTCAAAAATGTAAACTTTTTTTTTTTTTTTTGTCTGTCGAAGAGTGGTTGTGGTATATCTTCATTTACGAATAATAAAAACCTGTGAGGTTTCATCTCTAAGATATGAAATTTTCACCTTTCATTGTAAAAAAATTTTCACTTTTCCCTCAGCATTTTAATTGGATACACCACCTGAAAACTTTCTAATTTCTTTCGCTGAAAATAAATCAAAATTAATTTTTCATGTTTACCTAAACAAATAAAGTATAGTATAAGCATGATTGCTCCTATGTGTTATAAGATTTCATAATTTCCATATTATCCGGATTATAATTTCGGAAACAATTTTCTAACAGAATTTTTTTTTTCTAATAAAAATGCCTAATCTTCTAATTCAAACTTATCCCCTTTTTATGAAGCAAGTTTCTTTTATTTCCACATGTCTTCTTTTTTATATTTTTTTGTAATATAATATCTTATACACAAATCAATGAAGAAACATTTCCATAACGAATGCATGAGCATAATTGAAGTAGATTAAAATCTTTTTGATGTGGTAAAAAACGCTATTTTTTATATAAAGATTTCTTTATTCTTTAAATTCCATTAACACATTAAAGGCGGTATATCTTGACGAAAGTATGCTAGGTAACGCGAGATAAATCGTAGTACTACGACTCTCGCCTATAATGTGTTAATGCAACGCTAGAATGTCATTCTTGTGCCATATGTTACAGAACGTTGGTACACTGCCACAAAATTTCTTTATAATTTCAAGTTACAATATAAGATCAAAAATAATAAAGCAGTAAAAAAAAAGAATTGACATTTTGGATGCAAAAAAAAATGGCATATTCCTTACAAATTCTATTTAATTATGTTTACAGCCTTTTCAAAGCAACATGAGAGCTATTTTGAAACGGGCCTCGTAATTTTGAACCTAGCAAATGACACCTAAGTATCCTTCAAAACTTCGTTGGGCCGTGATGGCCTGGTGGTAAGGTCTCTCTCTACCTTGTGACCATATCCACCGAAGAACCTTTGTATAAGCGAATCTGATGCTCGTTTAATCTGTCTGAGTCAACCGTCCTTCAAAATTGACCGATTTATAAAAATAAAAGAATATTATTAAAAAATGTGTTCTTTTCGTCCACCATCTTAAAGAATATATTAATTTCAGGCTAATCAATACCCAAGTCTGGTAATCAAATGAATAATTGTTTGCGGTTATAAATGAATGCGTGTATGTGTGTGATAGGGCACTAAACACCGGATCATATGATCTAGAGCTTTCGCACTTGGTATATACATATTTACTTTGTAGGTTGAAAAGGCATACCTAGGGGGGGTGTTTTTGAAACTAGTTAATTAAAGTATCAAAAAAAAACTCCGGAAAATTTTGAATTTTTTTAACATTTTGAATTTTTTTGCGATAACTTCTTAAATATTACAGAACAAAACTTTTTTAAAAATCCTCTTAAAAATGGCTTTTTTTTTTCATTGTAAACCTGATTGAATTTAGACAGGATATGCATTGAAATCCCGACTTAATGGCATATTTCTATAATCGTTTACAATATATGTATCAGTAGTTCAATAATTTTTTCTCTTTCTTTAAAAAAACGTATTTAATATTTTGGCAATATCACCGAAAAAAATATTTTTAATATTTTAGAAGCATAACCGATAATTAAAACTGAATGATTTATAAAATTAAAGAATATTATTTGGAAAACGTGTTCTATTAGAACTTTCCGTCCAGCATCTTAAAGAAAATATTAATTTTAGGCCAATCGATGCACGGAATTACTTCAAGGCTAATGAATATGTGATTTAATTGAAAATTTTAGAACGCATTACTCATGGCGAACCAACTGGTCACAGATGGCGGCTTGTAATGAAAAAAGCATAGAAATCTAACTAATTATCATTGAGAAAGTGATACTATTATCATAATAATTTTATGAAAATGTATATGTTTTATTTACTTATATATATTGTGAATTTCACCGTCGGTTTCGTTTTTACATTGGGTGTATGGTGTAAGAACACAATCAGCAGGTCTCAGTAGAAAACAACGGTGGCGTGTATTTACATGGAGACAGGACAACACAAAGACGGCAAATATGCACAGCCGAAACAAACATACAGCAGCACTCAACTATAACAGTAGTCACAAGTAGAAATCGACCACAGCACATAAAGCGGCCAGACAGAATTCAGCAGGAGAGGGGATCCTCGAAGCTTCGCTCTACAGTCTCTCCAGATGGCTGAAACATTCATCTGTCTCTTCTCGCTTTAGCTGCCGGCACATTACCAGAAGACTAGCTACTACATACGACACGACGCTGCCTCCGCAGTAGATAACATGGCTCGCAGCGCAATTCAGCAATTGCTCCACTCAATGCTGACCCTCTTCCGTTGCTACGCTATCCTCTCGAAGACCCATTATTTGTTGACAGCTCCCACTACAATTCATCAGGACCAAAGCCAAATGAGCAGAGTTAACGCGGCTCCTAGTCCCGAAAGGAGCTTATCCCCGATCATGGACAACTGAACAGGACATAGTGGTCAATACTTGCCATAAGGATGCAGTTAGTTATGATTCGACGGGGTACCCGCCCTGCGTATCAGGCCTATTCTAGTCTGTGAGGTCCTGGCAGCCTAAATGCCCTGGACTGTGGACAATCCCTGACAGCAAGAATGCTCTGTTCCTTCTTTTCTTCGTAGGATGCTTGAGAATGCTGACTTTTTATAGTTCCCGGAAGGCGGACATAGAATCTTCTACTTCTTAGTACCGAAATACGCCTTCAATCAGGCGTATTTCGGTTCCTAATGGCTGAATCGATAAAATTCTTGATGTTTCCACCACTATCCATTTTGTCGTTAGATCCTTCGCCAACTTGACATTCGGCAGCATCCAATACAGATGACTGTAAATCAATCTTTCTTACGGTTCATTATTCGTGCTGAAAAGCAAAATCTCAGGTTCGTAACAATATTACTCGTGACCGTGTAACACACACATTTGTACGCAATTAAATTCAAACAGATGCTTGGTATTTATAAATACTGTAATATCTAAAGGAACATTATAATGGAATATAATGTATAGCAACCTAACTAATTATACGTAAGAAAGTTATAAAATTATCGGATTATTTAAGAATCTACATCATATATATATATATATATATATATATATATATATATATATATATACACAGTAAAAGCTATTTATCCGCGCTTCCTTCATTCGCGGAAGGAAAAATTTTCTTTATTCGCGGTTTCTTTATTCGACTTGCCAGTGTTTTGGCGTGCTAATAAGAAAGCGTGGGTTACAAGTGTTTTTTTCTGTGACTGGTCCCGGAATTGTTTTGTTTCTGAAGTTGAAACTTATTTAAAAAACAGAATTAAGACTTTAAAGCACTTCTAGTTTGGGACAATGCACCAGGTAATCCTAGCGAACTTGAAACTATGCATCCAAATATAAAACTGACATTTTTACCACCCAACACGACGACTTTGCTTCAACCTATGGACCAAGAAATAATCCAGGTCTTTAAGCTCTATTACATTAAACGGGCCTTCAAAATCATATTGGATAATATGGAATGGAATCCTGATATGAATGTTATGGAATGCTGGAAGAAATGTGACTAGGCAAGATGCATCATATACACAAAAGAATCATTGGAAGAACTGAAGCCACACACATTGAAGTCATGCTAGAAAAAACTGGCATGCTTTGACTGGAGAAAATGACGAAGAATCTGTGCAAGCTCAAACTTTGATTGCAAACAAAGCCGAAATAGCGAATGGAATAGGACGAGGTGGGTTCGAACAGATAGAATCAAGTGACTTTCAGGAATTGCTTGAATAGTAAGATGAAGATTTGACTGAAACCGACTTGGAGGAAATATTAAATTCACAGCCCATTGAAAAAGAAGCTTCAACAAGAACTGGAAACGTGACATTTAATTTGAAAAATTTTAGTGAAGGTTTAATGATAGCAAATCAGCTTTGCGATTTCTTTACGAACGTCTATGGAACGAAGTCTTATTTTTAAGAGGCAAATTGCTACTGCGACTGCTGCGTATCAATCTGAATTAAAGGAGCTTTTGAAAACTGCCAAGCAAGAGAAAATTACAAAATTCTTCAAACCATTACCTAAGCCTTAATATAATGAATCAAAATTTTCAAAAACTTCAATTAAATTGATTGTATTAATTGATTGCATTCTTCTAACTTCTAGCATTCTAGAGTTATCATACTGTCATACAAATTGAATAAATATAGTTTTACAATACTTTAAAACGTAGGAATTCACCCAAAATTTGATTGTTTATTTATTTGATGGAAAGATTCTCCGAGAAGCAAAATTATTGAGAAAAAAAGAACATTTAATTTGCCACTCTAATCTCTGAAGTTTCCATTAAAAGATTATTTTAAAAATACTTTTTAGTATCTAATATATGAGAACATTATATTTAGTTTCAGAAAACTTTTTTTTATTTCTTCAGTTTGTAAGTGAAGTGTACCAAAACTACTTTAAAAATGAAAAAATCCTTACATTCTTAGAACAATAGCACAGAAAATCGGAACACTAATATGAAATAGAAAGAAAAAAATGTTTAATATTTTGGGTCAGGTTGACAGCTTTAAAAATGATTAAACTGGCTGACTTTTAGGTCTTTAGACTATTTTTCGTCCTTAAATTCAAAAAGATATTTTGTCAACATGCCAGAATTTTTGCTACGTTTCAACGCCTCACCATGTTTTAAATAGAGCATGCAGTACCCCACATTCTGTTCTAAAGTAATGAATAGTTTCTACCCTAAAAATATTCTTCAGTGTTTGTAATAGAAACAATTTCCTGTAATGAAAATTTTTTGATTAGGAGACTTTTCACGTGGATGTATTTGTTTGGTTTGCTATATTATTTCCTCTTTTTAAAAACTATTCACTAATTTACTTTGAAAGATCTGGAAATTTAAACCGAGTATATTATTAAAGCAAATGCAAAATCCAAATTGAAGATCATTCGATAAAAACAATCATCGAAGCTCTATAACAAATGAAGGTTATTTTACGCGAAAAAATAATACCTAATAACAAAAATTAGACGAAGTGTACTCAGTACTTACAGGTTCAGTTTAGTTTAGTTATATTAACTTCCAGTTTAAAGAAACACGAGGGCTATTTTGTGACGAACCTCGTCATTTTGGACCACGGTCAGATGACGAAGACGACACCTGAACTGGCACCCTTCTCTCCACGCCAACGGGAGGACGTTCGGCCTGACAGATTTAACGTGCATGAGACCCTCTCACATTATAGTTCTTCGGTAGAATCGAGTCTCGAACCAGAAACCCTCCGGTTCCGAAGTCGAGACCTTAGCACTTGGCCACCGCGGCCCCTAGTACTTACAGGAGACATTAGCATATTAAAAACAAATCGTAGCAGCACAAAGTGCTCAAACTGTCTCTTATCACGATTATTTCAGTTTAAACTTCTTTTTAACATAAGGATCACATCCCATTTATGGTGTGGAAGTTTGTAGATGGGGTGTCGTCCCATCTGACTGCGGTTCAAAATTAAGCATTCTGTTTCAAAATAGCCTTGGTTTTGCTTTAAAACAGGACGTTGATATAGGGTATCCGGCCCATTTAGGGTATCCGACTAGGTTAAAAACATGATTTTGAATTAAAAATTGACATTTTAAATTTTTTTTGTTCAATTTTATCTTTTTATTTACTTATGCTTTCGTATCTCTGGAAAGAGATCCGTTTCTGCTTCCAATGATATCTTTATTTTGCCAATTAGAAGCCAAATTATAAAAAACTTTACTTGTAAGTCATGCTTATTTATAAGCATTAAAAAACTGCCTATGCATTTTTCTAAAAAATGAGTTTTTTCCCCTTTATATTGTACGAGTATCATCAGACCTAAAAAGATAATCAAAATATCTTAAGAATTTCTATAATTAGTGATCATATGTTATTCAAAATATAATGGAATATGGATTTGATGTTGAATGCTGTAGAAATGGGCTCATGATTGTTTAATGTAAATATCTTTGAAACAAACTTCATAGATAACTGCATGTATTACACACAAAAGATGATTTTCTGAATATAATTCTTAGTTAGTCACACTCTTGGACACATGTAATGTTACAAAGAAAAATCTTTGCACTTTATTTTCTCCAGGGCAATCTTTTCTTAAATAAATGCCCGAATTTACATCAAAATATGTTTTTTCTTCAAAAGTTCCATATATATTTATTTAATTTCATTTTAATTTATGCTTATATCAATAAAAAAACACATCATGTGTGTGTGTGTTTCTTTATTTATTTTTTTGAGAAATTCAAATCGAAACATAAAGTAACGTTTAGTCAAAATCATAGATTGTAAATCCAATATTCGTGTTCCTTTACCATTTCTCAAACTTTTTCGTGTCTTTTAACTCCGACTGCTTTAGGGAATAAATTATTGTTGGACCTTTGTTGCTTTTTCTAACTACTTATCATTTCAAATTGTCAAAACTCCTTAAGAGCCACTTGACTAATTCCATTATTGGCTCCTGTCGGCTTTTTATCCTTTTCGTCAAACCCCCTTGGTAACTCGGGATGAGAGTTTTCTGACATGGTGGTTGGATCTCGCCAACCCGGTGGGTACTATATAGGTAGGTAATCTGACTCCTTCCATAGATGGCGGGACGTACTTCCGTCGGGGAGGGTTGAACCGTGGCTTGTGATGACCCTTAGGACTCAATCGCAAATCCCACCAGTGTTGCTGTAGCGTGCAGTCGACCACATCAAATCCTATCAGTACTGCTACGTTCAGTGGTGGCGGGGTGATCGGCTGTATGCAAAAAGAAGAAGTGTTGCTGTAGCAACGGTCCGGTAACTCAGTATTTATCTAGAAGTGCCTTCGAGCGGGATGGAGAGTCAGTAAGTGGTGGTCTCACGATCGGAGAAATTTCAGACGAGCCACGCTTTCCCACTTCGACCCGTCTTGCGGTTTTCTGGGATGCTTTGATTCCTGCCCTTTTTACCGACAAATTTTCGGTAGAATCGACAGGCATCAAAAGAACGCAGAAAACCGCAAGAGGGATCGAAGGGGTTAAGGGCCGGTTACACGACCGTCCATTTCACGGATTTGGTCATAAATCAGACCTCCGACCCACTGGGGACCACTCTCCCCCATAGCCACGAGGATGCGCTTCCCCTTCGACCCCTCTTGGACTCTTTGATGCCTGGGCAGTTTACCGACAAATTGTCGGTACAGTCAACGGGCATCAAAGAAGACCAGAAATCCACAAGGGGGGTCAAAGGGCGGCACGTGGCTCGTCTGCAGACGGATGTGTAGGCTGTGTAATCGGCCCTTAAAGCGTAGCTTGCCTGCCAGATGGACAGGTCGCTGGAACTCGGCTTAATGTGGCTTATCCGGTCCGTCACAAGCCGAAAATGCTTTTAGAACGAAGGCGAGATATCGAGTCCTGGAGGAAATATCACCTAGAATCTCATATATTCTATTTCATTTTTGTCGCGAAAATCGACAAATGGCATCAGATTATCACTAAGGCATAGGTCGTTGATTCGGCATTCATTATTAAATCTGTAAAGCTGTTTTCCTTGCCATGAGACTTATTGCACAGAGAAGAAATGTTACAAATTCACATCAACATCGTCCCTTATGATAAGTGCCGTGGTGGCCCGGTGGTAAGATCTCGGCTTCGGAACCGGTGGATCTCAGATTCGACCTTCCAGGTCCAAAGGACCGTCGTGCATGGGAGTCTATTGTATGTTAAATCCTTCAGAACAAATGTCCTCCCGCTGGTGGGATGTGGTGTGGAAAGGGCAGTGCCAAATCAGGTGTCATTCTCATCATCTGACCGTGGTTAAAAATTACGGGGTCTGTCCCAAAATAGCCTTAGTATTGCTTTATAACGGGACGTTAATATAAATAAACTAAACCCTGACGATAACTCAAACTCTGTGACGAATCTTCAGGAGAGTCATGTGCCAGACTTCTTCAATCCAAAACCCGATGATATCATCAGATCACTAAAACACTCAATATCACAGTTCAACAATAATTGAGAAATGATAGCCTCTTCTAAATATGAAATCAGATAAGTGTTTTGTTTTTGCATAACAACTCTACATTTGGCTATGTATTACTTAATAAAATATAACCATATTCGACTTCATAGTAGTAACGGCTATATCAACTTTATTTCTCTTATAAATTTGGTGTGTATATAATATAAATTCGAGTCTTTAAAAAAAGTAGATATATTAAGAAAATATGAATAAAATCATATGATGTAGTAATCTTATGAAATTGTACTAATACACCTCATTATTTAACGCCGGGTATTGTCAATAATTATCGCAGCATTACACATCATTCAACAGTTTTTTGTATGCTCTGATGAACTTTGTATGTGTACTTTTTAAAGTGAGATCTTCGGTAACCAATCATTTATATTGCACTTACTCGCTATTTGAGGGGTGTAATATAACAGGTCTCTATGCTTGTACCCTTATTAATAATAAATCTTTTATGGCTTCTTTGTGTCTCGGACATTTTGCTGAGAACTTTTGAAATGGATACAAAGTTTGAACTTTGTGACTCTACATTATGAACTTTGTGTCGACAACATCCAATTTTTGATGCTATTTAACTTGACTCATTTTCTGTACTTGTATTTTTCAACTGTAAAGTCCAGAAATATTGGAAGGTTAAATATAAAATAGCATCATTAGGCATTTGAAATAAATAAATACTCACAGTTATATGTTATTTTTTTAATAAAATTTTTCATATGCAAAATATACAATGTATTAAAATAGCTTTTTAAAAAAGTCGAACTCTTGATTTTGATGACATTTCAAAAGATTCCAGAAACCAGAATTTTTCCTCAGGCAGGATTTAATTCAGTGCTCCTCAAGTCCAAAAAACCATTTTATTGGATTATGACTATTTTACTATGAGCACGATAAATAAAAAACACATTGAGCATGAATTATTGTGCGTAGTATTTATGTAAAATTTGTAGAATATTAAATTTTGAACGAAATCTTTTCTTAAAATGTCTTCAATCTAACAATTTCATTCCAAGTAGACACGATAACAACAGAATATACAGAGATTGATTGATAAAATTAATATAAGGTTTAACGTTTGTAATGTTGATCTGTACAAAATTTCCAACAAAATCAACTGAGAAATTGAGCATCTATGGTCTATTCTTTTTTATGTATGTAAACGCAATAATTCAAAAACGTACAAATTTACTTTTGAAAATTAGGTTTTTTTCATTTCGTTTCGTTTAGCTTTTCAAATAATTATATTATTATTTCATCAAATATGTTAAAAGGGGTAAAAACTTCACAATTTTTCCCTCAATTTTTAATTAATTGTATTAAATTTAGTCATCCAAATGTAGACTTTTTTCAAAACACATTATATTAAAATATTTTCTTTTGAAATTGGAATAAGTTTTTCACATATATTTCAGATGCAATTAAATTAATATATTTCAGTGTTATCAGAAGAGAAAAATGAAATTTCAAACGTTTATATTACATCATACCTCCAAATTAATAATTTAGCAGCGATTAAAGCCATTATTTTGGGTGAAAAAGATGGTTACCAAATCCATCTCTTCCATCAAAGAAATATATTTTATATTACACAAAGTCATTTTGTTTTTATGTAACATAATTCTTTTCCCAATACCCTATAATGCTTTGATATTGAACAGTGCCATATATCTTATTAGCTGGATATAAATTTTCTTTCCAAATCTTTTTTATGTATAAATTTCTACAAAACTCCTGTGGGATTTCTGTATTTCAGTATACACCTTGACGATTATGCAGATCAAAAATCTAATGTTGAATTTCCTTTTAAAAGTAATTCATTATTTACAAGATATACAAATATTTTATGAAGAAAGGAAGCAATAAAAAAATCTTGCGCTTGTAAAAATGCTTTTTTTTTTTCCTGAAGAAATAAGGCAGGTTTAGCAAATAAGTCAAAAATGCCTTGGGAGCTCTATAAAGTTTGAAACCCCAGTGGCCACAAAAATGATTTGCTATATTTTTTGATTAATTCAATTTCTATTTTCATTTAATTAATTAAACTGAATTCAAATATCATTTAAATGCTGGAACACTAAGCATTCTTAATCAATTTCTTTTTTATAAGTTTCACATTACTTGCCTTATAATTCTAAAAAAAATACGTATTGTTCTTTGATTATAAGCTTCGGTTTGATATTTGATTAAAATTCAGATTCTGTTAAAAAGATTTGTCATTATTTTTATCGTTGTATATAAAATTACTTAAACATTTTTGTGTTGCAGTTTTTTTTAATATTTAATCTCCTCAAATATTCTCTAGAAAATAATCAGCTATTTATTGTTTTTATGTTTCAGTTTTTTAATTTTTTTACTCAAAATTGCTTGTACGGTGATTGAATTAAAATTATAAAAGTACAAAAAATATACTCTTGGAAGTTCTGAAAGGATACTGCGAATCTTTCAGATTTGCATTATTTAAGAGGCAGTAGAGGGATGAATCTGGTTTTAACTACATATTGGATCTAAACTAGATCGTCTCTATTTGCCACCGCTAGATCTAAATTATTAGGTTTGCAGGAATTAATATCAATTTAAATTTTGACGTTTGCTGGGAAAAGGCGTAACATTTTCCAAAATTTAAATCGATGCTGTAAGGAGATTCAAATATCGATATATTCAAAATAATTAACTTTTTCAGCTCATATTATGTGTATTTAAACACTTTTTTGCACACTTTTGGGTAAGTGGATCAATAATTAATAACTATGCATCAGTTGCCTTATCATAAAACATAATTTTTCTTCTGTTTAAGAACAACTTTAACAAAACACCCTTCTTTATAAGCATTATAATTCCTTTTTAAATATGATTATTCAAAGAGCACTTTCCTTTTTCAACAATATTATTCAAAGAGTAATTTCCTTTTTCAACATAATTATTCAAAGAACACTTTCCTTTTTTGACAGTATTATTCAAAGAGTGCTTTTCTTTTTTCAACCTTATTATTCTAGGAACATTTACTGCTATTTTAAATATTCCGAAACGACCATTTTTCGGCAATTCTATCTTATCACGGGGAGAAACGCAGAAGGATGAGCGCATTTCCGGAATTCTTCGCCCTTTTAGATACTTTTTTGTTCAATTCTTTTCTCGTGTAGTAAACCTCGTCTCGTTTCTGATCGTATTATTTTAACATAGTACTCGAATAATCCGAGTTTATATTATTATTAAAAAGAAACATCCCATCCTTTCATTTTTCCTTTCATCCCTATTTTGATGAATTAAACCCATCTTAACGCATGCTCAAAAGCGGCGAGTTTTTAGAATTCATTGTCGAACAATATATTGTTATAGCTTTTCCTATCCTAATCCGTCGGGTTCGTTCAACTGTATAGTGGGTGTGTACGGTGTGAGATGAATACAAAATGATCAGTCCTTTAGTAGAAGACACAACACAGCCACTTATTTACAGCCGAGACGAACACACAGCAGCACACAATAACGACAGTAGCTCACAAGTATCAACAATATCAGCAGCACTGGCTATAGTACTCGATGCTGCTTCCTCAAAAGACTACAAGACACACAGCTCAATTCAGCACTTGCTTGGATCCACCGCTTCTTGTCTTCTCTTCTGGAAGACTCATTATCTAACGTCGATTCCAACTATTCTGACTGACTTCCTTATTTAGTGACGGAAGGCGGGGCTAAATCTTCTGGACCAATCAGGATCATTCTAGGCGTATCTCGGCTCCTAATGGACGGATCGAGAAAATTCTCAATGTTTCGGGATTTTTCCATTTTTTCACCAAATTCGTTGCCAAATGTCGATCATTTGTCGCTAAGCCCTGGGACCTCTGACATCACACCTAGGAACTATTCAATGCAGATCGCTGTAAATCTATCTTCCTTAAGATGACAGTAATAGCGCGGGAAAGCAAAATTGCAGGTTCGTAACATTATTCTAAGAATGTTTCTTCTTCTTCTAGAGGCCGAGGGGTATTCTAGTTGGTAAGGCGTTAGATTTGAATCTCTTCTGTTGCGGATTCGAACCTTCTCCTGCCGAAGACCTTTTATTTGTTGGGTGGCTGGCGCACGTATAAATCTGTCGTGATCACAAAGTCCTTCATGTCGAGAGTAATACCACTGGGAGCGCTGGTTCAGAAGTGATCATTCTCTGAACCGGGTAAATTACGATCTGTGGATGAGCGAAGGTAATGTATGAATGAAGTTCGCCCTGAAAGAGAGGTGTGTGATGCGTGACAAGCTAACTCCTACTCTTGGTCCTAGATGGCGCTACTGAAAGATAAGAGACTCAAAAAATTCCTCTTAAAATCGCTGGATCTTTAGCGAGCGAGCTTGTAAATGACAAGTACCATTAGAAATAACAACAAGAAGAATTATTCTTCATAAAATTGCTATTTGCAGTCTACATAAAGTTCTCGAAGCAAAGATTTTGGGATTTGTAGAGGTTACAAATTTATCTTAACCAGATTAAAATCCATTAACCTCTTGTATCAGACATCTGCTTTGCATAGGCAAAAATATCCGTATTTTTTAAAATTGTCGAATAGAGAAAGAAAATGGCTCAATAAATACCAAAAAGATGTAAAATTGGTGAAGTCACTGAATTGATTTTATTAATTTGCGGTTATGGTTCTGCAATTTATAACGTCTCTAACGAAATAGAATATACGTGAGCTTATTCCAGCAATTTTTTTCATTCACTTCTTTTTAAATATCAATATCATCAACATTTTCATGAAAATCATAAATATAATAAATATCAGTATCATTAACTATGAGCTAATATAGTATGCCGAGATCGCAAATCATAATTTTATCAATCGAAATTAAACTATAAACAAAAAGACGTTGTTTTTAAAACTCAAAAAACTCCGTGCTAACTTGAGAATTTTTTATTTCAAGGCAAGACAAATACCAGGAAGCAATTCAACTATAATGATGTCACGTTAAACCAAGTACAATTTCGGAATGTCAATTCATTACTTTTGGAAAAGTGCCAAAATGAAGGTGGTGGTTTTCAATGTGACTTCAGTCAATTCAGAATATATCATAATCCTTAAACGATAAGCTGAATTTTAGAAATGTTTTAGGTCTATAAGACCTAATTATGCTGTCTTTTTTTAAGTCCTTCAACTAGTTTAATTTTAAAATTTCCATTTTTATAACGCTAAAATTTTGTATAGTTTTTGCGAAACTTTATATAAAAATAATTTCAACTAACACAAAGGCTTACAGTTACATTTTTGAAAGTTTTCATCAATCTAAACTGTTTCTTCTAAAAAAAATTATACAATTTTGTTTTTCACAATATAATTCCTTCCTTCCTTTTTTTTGTTTTGTTATTTATTAATTGTCTTATGGTCCGTCACCTGATTACTTATTATAATTATTTCCAGATTAACCGTTTAAATATAATTTTGTTTCCGTTATTCCGTTGAATAGTCCGTCATTAAAGCAGTGTTATTAAAATATTTTATCTTGTGTACATAAATATTTCTAGTAGGGACATCTTATGCCATCATAGCGCTTTAAAAACTTAACTATTCGGTTCATCTATATTTATACTTGTAATAAAACTCAATGTGTGTGCGTGTGTGTTGGCGATCTACAGGCCAGACCGTTCAATCTAGAGCTACCAAATTTGTCAAGTGTTTACCTTGGACACCGGGAATGTGAACCTTGGAGCGAATTTTTCGAATTTTTAATTTGAATATAAATTTTGGCGCTTTTTTCTATAGTTTCAGTAAATATTATTGCGCAAACATGATTTTTACATGAAATTAAAGATTAAAAAATTAGTTTTCTAATGGTATCTGTTGGATGAATTAGTAATTTTAGTTACTTTATTTTATTAGTTTGGCTCTTGAGTTCAACCAATATTTTCTGAAGGGAATGAGGTGAACTGAGTGGTTGCTAATACTAAAATAGCTCCCATTATGCAAGTGTCGTTATACAGGCTTGAACTTCTAGGTGTATTACTACTTGTCAGACTTTTCAAGTCTGTGAACAATAATTTTCGAGAATATGACATTTCTTTCCAGGCCTGGTCTTATTCCAAAGCGGTTTTTAGTTGGCTTGTAGATCACCCTAGAAGATGGAGCTGTTTGCGAAAAACAGAACTTCTGAAATTCTGAGCCTTATACTTTACCAACAATACAATTATATTCCATCTAAAGAGAATCCTGTTGACATCCCTTCTAGAGGTTTTCGTCCGAAACTTCTACAGAATTCATCTCCTTGGTCGCACGTTCCACCATTCTTAAAGTTAAACAGTTCACATTGACCTCTACAATCTTTTATCAGTAATAAGACGGTTAATGATGCAAATGCCTTTGCTGAACAAAAGACAAAATCTATATTTTGTACTCAAGTTCAGTTAACTAATGACACTGTGGACATTTTATTTCAAACCTGTTCTTCTTTATCTAAATGTTATCTCTTATGTTATGTTATCTCTTAAATCCTGCTTGTTTTTTGTTTTGTTTTGTTTGGGTTTTTATGGCGCGAGAGCCATGATGTTGACCATACTGCACCAAATAAGGAGAAAATTATATTACTTTAAAAGAATCACCAAAGGAAATATGAGTAGAGGCTAAAATGTAATCACGATTCAAATTAACGGATAAAACTTTATGGACTTTAAATAAGCAAAGAGTTGGACATGAGGTATCTTATCAAGCAGAAAAGATAATGAAGGGCAAGACATTTGAAAAAAGTGTAAGCGCTGGGCATTGAAATTTGCCATTCTGACAAAATATGCTTCGCAGGCATTTAACAATTACATCGCGAACACAATGGTTGCTGTTCACATAACAACAAATGAATATGGGTGAATCTAGTGTGACAATTCGTAAACGTGTAAACGTGTCACAACAGTATCTGCTTTTCTGCTCACTAATGAGGGCCAAGGTTGCACATGAGGTTTGATCATATGTAGTTTGTTGTTTATCCCCAGGTCCCATTGTCTCTGCCATTTAGAATAAAGAAGCATTTTAATGTATTTCAGCTTATATTCTGCAGCTGATGAAAGTATGTTGCAAAATTCATCGTTTGTTTCTCCATCAACAAGTGAACGGCAGACAGCTATCAAATTAATTATTAAGTGGATTCTAGCTGTGTGTTTTCAGAATTGTTTGAAATTGATTAGGAACAATTTACTTTTAAATCCTAAAAGTGTTTTCTACCGTGTGTTATTCGATCATTTCATGTAATTTTTTAAAAGATGCTTAAATACAATTACATTAAAATCTCTTATATTTCACGATTGTCAATATTTTAACCATACGATTGGCGCAGTTTAGCCAAGGATGACTCTTGCGCCACTAAAAATCACAGCCAACCAACCTAAAAGTTTTTGGTGTTTACTCTCTCCCTTTTTTGATAGTGATGGTGTTTTAGGGTGGGAGATCTATTGCAGAATTCTTGTATGGCTTTTAATATTAAGCATCCTATAATTATTCCAGGTGAACATAAATTTGATTTTTAACTTGTCAAGCAATATCATATGATGTATATGCATGTCGGTTCTAGTTTACTGACTAATATTTTAAAACAAAACTATTAGATTGTAGGGGGTGGGAGTAAAAAACTGATTCATTCTTTTATTTATAAATGTACTGTTTGTCACAAATATAAATTGACTTCGAATGGTCAACTAATGGCAAATCTGCCAAAACAAAGAGAAATGCTTGAAAGGCCATTTCTTAGTTCAGGCTTTGATTATGCTGGACTTGTCATTTTAAAATGTTACAAGGGTCGTTGCTTGAGGTCCGCAAAGGTTTTTATAACTCTGTTTGTATGTCTAGCAACCAAAGCTTATCATATTGAGGCAGGAAACGGCTGATTTAACGGCTGATTCTTTTGTTGCAGCTCTTAGTGTCTTGCAGTCAGGAGAAAAACCCTAGTAACCCTAAAAGTAGGGGTCAGTCGGCTTGAAAACGGTATATTCTAATACATTTTGGGGAAGAAGGAAAGAGCACTCTTCCTTTTGGCGCCAAAAGAACCGGTTAGAAATATCATTATAATTAGAAGAATCGCCGGTTAGAAGTATCATTTTGCTTTGTATATCGGTCCATGCTTGCAATAATGACTTCAAAACAAGTACAAATGATTGCTATTTAATTAAAAAAATATTATAAATATCTGACAGTGTTAATTTGTTTGATCAACTAATTTATAACAGGATTTTTGAGTAAAATTATTTCACTTATATATTCAGTTAGTAATAGATGCCAGCTAAATAATTTTGAGTAATGTTTGAATTTATTAAAATTCTTTGGAAATATTTATTCTTCAAATTTGTGGATATTACGTTATATGTAATATATCTATAAGAAGTGCTACGGAGGACTGGGTAACGAATTTTGAGGTGTATGAATTATTACAAAGATTCCGATGAATACTTCGTTAGTTTTTAAAAGAATATGAAAGGAATAGATATCTTTAACTTTGCATATTTATTGATTTTAAATTTTTTGCTGAATTTCTTGTTTTTACTTTTTATTTATACCAAACAGTAACAGATTTATTATGAATTAAACAGTTCCAAATTAATTATTTTTTTCCTGATCCTAAGTTTATTATTTGAAACTATCGTTCGTTTTCACCTTATTCAAAACTCATAAATTCTAGTGTAAAACGAAGGAGGGGAGATTTAGTTTTAAAACGTAAATTTTCCACTCTTAAAGACACGTGAATCTTCAAGAAAATATCGAAATATTTTGTTATTATCCAATGGCTTTTACTTAATTGATAGTTAAAATGTCTTAAAAATCAATACAAAAGCAGTTGAAGAAATATGATTGAAAGCTTTCTTATGCGACATTATTTTAAGCTTAAATAACAAGGAATTTTTAAGTTTATCTATAATTTAATTTTGTTTGTCATACAAATACATCTGTATAAACACAAGCGAAAAGAATGTCTCGCCTAATGAAGCGCGCTTAGTTAGCTAAATGTTGTGTACTGTTTTAATGCCTACTTCCCTCCTTACTTTGACTCGTCCATTTACGGCACCCATGGTCAGAGTTCTTGTGACGGTAGGACAGTAGGCGATTTGTACTCCTAATTATTCTTGGATAATGGTACAAATTTTGTGGATTCTAAAAGAAAGCTATCCGAGTTGCATAATATTTTAGTTTCGCTCAATAGTTATGAGATTATTTGGCTCAAACCGCAATAGAATGGAAATTGATTGCCCCTGTTTCTCCCCACTCCGGTGTTTTACGGGAATCTGGGATTAAATCTATAAAATTTCATTTGAAAAGAATGATCGGAGAAACTAAATTAACATTTGAAGAGTTAATTACTCTCTTGACTCCAATTGAGGTGGTTTTAAATTCTCGCTGTTTGTTTAAAATTAATCAAGCTGATGTATCTAATTTAGATGCCTTGACCTCTTCCTATTTCTTGACTGGAGATGTATTATTAATATTGCCGAGGATAGTTCAATAAATTATGTTAAACCCTACTATTTTGAAGCTATGCAAATTATTGAAGAGGGCTTTTGGAAGAGGTATTAGGAATATTTAAATTCGTTACAATAGAGATTAAATGGAAGGGAAAAGGTCCAAATTTGTCCATGAGTGATCTTGTGTTAGTTAAGGAAGACCACATGCCTTTTTGTGTTTGACCATTGGGTCGCATTTCTGATATTCATCCTGGTAAAGATGGTAACGTTAGAGAGGTAACAGTGAAAACTTCTAATGGTTATTTTAGAAGACCTATTGTAAAACTGCCACTGTGTCAAGAATAAATCATTTTTGACTGGGTGGGAGTATGTTGGATGTATTTGTAATTTTAGTTGTCTTTATTTTATTAGGTCTGTTCTTGTGTTCTTTGTATGTTATGATTTATCTCTATATATTGTTTATATTCATTTAAATATGTTACTGTATCTGGCTACAGAAGTCAGACAAGGCGAATGAAGTGGGCGGTGAATAAAACGTTGTGGTGTTTACTTTTTGATTATCGACTTTCTTACTTAAATAATTATTCAGATCACTTCAATGGTGACTTCCAAACTGTTTATGATTGGCTTTTGTTCAACAGAAAATATGCTCATCTAAGCATTTTCATTTGCGTTGAATCCACTTTCGTTTCGCGGATTTTTAGTTTCAGTTCTGAAACAATTTCTCCTGCCGAAATTCTCTCAGCTATCTACTTTCAAGTTAAGGATTTATTGCATAATATCTGAGATGTCTTTAATTTGATCTGTAATGATCAGTATAAGTGTTTTAACATATAGCTTAAGCTTCTATTTTTAACGAGATTTTAAAGAAATAAATATTTTAACCATATTTTTCAACATGTTTCGGACAAAAAAATATAATTTAATCTGCACGAGCACGAAAAAGGGAAAAAATTAGCTTTTATCAACGTGTTGCCAACATATTGACAAAAGCTCAAAATTTTTTAAAAAATCAACTATTATTGCTATATAAATCTAAAAAAATGTAACTTTCAGAACGTGACTGGTTGAAATAAAATTAATATTAAATGCGATCTTTTCTAAAAGAATAAATGCAAAGCAAAGGTTTCTATGATCGTTTGCAATATCTATATTATTAATTCAATAAGTCATCTTTATTTACGATATACATGATTGAATTTATACAGGATACGCCTTCAAATTCGTGCCCAACGGCTAATTTGTAAATCATTAGTAATAGGCATGCATCTTCTTTAGCACTGTTAACTTGGTCTAGATGAAATAAATAATTACATTTTATGTAGCTTAAGTCAAACAATGCATTGACGAATAATGGTTTATAGATTTTTTCATACTTTGCTCTGTGTGCTTTATTTTACAAAATATTTTTACTAACATTTTAAACAAAAGTTGTTAAATCAATCAATCTTCTAAATCAATCATTAAAATTGGCTGATTTATAAAAATAAAAGAATATTATTACGAAAACGTATTCTTTTAGATCTTTCCGTCCACCATCTTAAAGAAAATATTGTGGTGATATCTTAATAAGACAGATAACATGTAAGGGACATGAGCAGGCTTTTGCCCTGTGGTTATGTTACTGGCCTTCTAATTCAAAGGTCCCGAGTTCTATTCCGAGCACATTTCACCTTCCACAATATCAATTTCAGGCCAATCAATGCCCGGAATTATTTCAAGGCAGATAATCAAATCAGTATGAGTTTGCGTATATGAATGAATGAATGTGCATGTATTTGGGCATTACACATTAGATCCTATAATTTAGAGCTACCGCATTTGGTATGCACATATTTATTTTGGAGGATGAAAAGGTACACTTAGACGGATTTTTTAATCAAAATTTTAATTAATTAAACATTAAGCTAACATTTGGAATTTTTCTGCGATAATTTCCGAAAATTTTACAGCACAAAAATGTTTTTTTTAAATCCTCTTAAAATTGACTTTTATTATTGATAACAGTGTTTTAATCTATAAATTAAGTTTCCATTTTTAAGGAATTTTTAAAAAAATACTGTAACTATATTTTCCAACAATTTATTTCTCACAAAATAAAAGTAGAATTTAACCTGCAAAAGCACTTTAAAAATATACCAGTGATTTGCCGTCACTTTGTCAAAAACTCACTCGGAATGAATAAATCACTCTTATTGAAAATTAAACAGAGTAAAGTGTGATGCTCAGCACATGTTCAAATGGTAGCGTAATGTTATGAAATAAACGTTATATGCGATATTTTCCACATAATTCCACAGCAGCTGATTGCAAATCAGAGTGATACATAGTACAATGAACAAATAATTGTAAGGCTTCTATAATAATGCGAGTTACGTGACTATTGAAGTTTAAAATTAATTTAATATATTTGGTAATTTAATTTAATATATTTTTGAAGTAAATATATTTGGCTGATAAGTTATAAAAGAGCCAGATACATCGTATTTAATTGACAAATTTAGAACGTATTACTCATGGTGAACCAGATGTCTGTTATAAATTTCCCGCTATTGTTAAATGCAAAATCACTTTTTTTATTTGTCTTGTAAATCATACATATTAAAAAATATCCTTCTTACTTAACTTTCAACAATTGAAGGCAATCCGATATTAAAAACTTGATGAAACAATTTAAACAGTGTAACAGTTTAGTTTATTGTTGATATAGGTATAAAAATATTTTTTAAAAATTGTCGAAATTTGGCGAAGAAAATAAAGAGGGAAATAAAATAGACTACTCCCATTTATGACGGTACTTATTTCTTTAGAGATGTGTTGTACCGTGGCCAGTAAACTCTATATTTTTGGACTCAACCACTGTGTTGTTGTTGCGGCAGTCTGTCATCCAATATTATTTATTCGTGTGTCTTTGGGCGGATCGGAGAGTCAGTGATATGACTTACTTGTCATAACTAAGTTATTATCAATGTTCTCAAAGAGTGGCAATGTACCTATTTTTTATTTTTTTCCAAAAATAATAATAATTTTTTAAGTGGTTAACCTCAATTAAAGAATCTAATTAATAAAATTAACAAAAAATTATAACCATTTAAAGTTTTTTGAATAATTATTTATATCGATTTCATGCAACGCTGTTTAACATGTATAATTCACAAAAAAAAAATGGATAAATTAGAACATGCTATTAAAGTAATAAATAAAAAAGATTTAGAATTAACTAAAAAAAAGTAAAGCAGTTAATTGATTGGTTAAGTTTTGATCTTTTATTTCATGTACAACTGGTTGAAAAATATAAAGGCTGAAATTTTGAAATTACAGTGTCTCAAACATTTGAGAGTGCACCTTACTTTTACTTGATAATTTCGACTTTCCATATCAATAACACATTACCGAGTAGTGAAAACGTATTTTTACTTTTATACATAAGAATTTAAAGTAAAAATAACAAAAATAAATGAAGAACAATCAAAGAAAAATTTCTAAATTGAAAAGTTTCAGAAGCACTTAAAACAAGCGAATGCTGATTTTTGCATAAAAAATTGTGAGTACACCAATGAAGCTTTTGTAATACCTCCTGCCGGATAATGGTCTTAAACGCACTGCATATATCGTCAAAATGTAATGTATTTTTCACTGTAAACAACAATTATATACAACACCTCAGTCCCCCGACATCAGTGCAATTGGAAATTTATAGGTCAAACTCGAAACAGCAATCCAAAAACGCAAAATTAGAAACAAAGTTCTTTTAAAACATGTGTTTCAAGAAGAAGGGGGAAATTATACTCAGATTCCATAAAAAAAACTGGTCGAATCGGTACCACGACGTTTAGAGGCCATTATAAAAACCAAAAGACATGAAACTAAATATTGGAACTTTCTTCCTATTAGAGATATTACAAAAATTTCATTTGTGTATTCTCAATTTTTGAAGCAAAAATCTGTATGTGTTTATTTTAAATGCTTCTGGAATTTTTCAATTCAAAAAATTTTTTATTGGTTGTTCTTTATTTTTACTATAAATTAAACCTTTTGTTATGTGTAAAATTAAAAGTGTGTTTGGATTTGTTGGTAATGTGTTATTTATTGAAAGTCTGTTTATCAAGTAAAACCAAGGTGTACTCCCAATTATTTGAGTCTCTGTAAATTTTAGGAGCACAACGATAAAGTGGCTACATTGTTTAAGAAGTGATATTTTATTCAGAAGCGAATAAGTTTCAGCATAATGCAAATCATATAGCAGCAATATGTAAACATATTCCACCAATATAATTTGATTACTAATAATATCTTATTAATTCTAAATTTGCATTTAAAACCAGTTTCAGTAATAAACAAAGCAATGCAACTCATATCACAGCAATATATATATTTATGTATGTATATCATTTATATTAACTGTTTACTTATTAAGATACATAAATGCAGCATACAATTCTTAAAGTTGCTTTTTATATTTTTAAAAGCAAATTGTAAATTTAAAATTCTACAAAGAAAAGAGGAATTCTACAAAAAGAGAATATTTTACTAATCAAATTTCATTTTCTTTATAGTTTCCAGATTTTAATTATTATTCTTCGTAAGAATACTAAATTTAAATAAATATAAAATATATTATTATTTAATAAAGTAATGATTTTAGAAGCATTTGATAGAAAAAGAATGAAATTAATTTGAAGCTTTTAGTTTTTCTGACATGATAAATGAAGAATTTTTTTTTTCATATTATTATATAACTTCTTTCAAAATGAATATCGTTCTAAAATACCATAATAATGATTTATTTCATTTTTGTTGGCAACAGCAAAGTATGCTCAAACCATACGCTGAAGCAGAATGAAGTTAATTTTGATAAGCAAATCCGACTCCTTTTAAAAGCACACTTACTTTCGCTCCGTTGCACAATAATGGAAAACACTTTTCCTTAATTACCTTAAAACATTCCACCTTAATCTCTCATGAAAATTAAATATCCGCTTACCGCTTTAACTAATGATAATTTGTGAAAATTCTCCCCTGTGGAAATTCTAGCTGAGCAAAAATAGCAAAAAATAAAAAGAAGCGGCGAAACTTAATTCACTTTTATATTTTCTTTCACTTTCCCAATCTATTAGGAACCAACAAACAATCTGCGTTCCTTGAAAAGTCGTTTTACCACCTAATGGTATGACCGTGGTCAGAAGAACAATAATAAACAAAGAGGCCACAAAGTTACAACAACGGGGAAAAAGTCATTACGCGCGATGCATGGCGGGTAAGCTAGTCTCTCAGGTAAAGTACGTGTACCTGGCAGCGCTGACTTAGTCTTCACTTTTACACATTCGACTTCAGAAAACATGTGCTTCGCTTGATATATGCGAGCGGATTCGAAGACAGGTAATTTGACTTTGTTTTTGTTTTTCACTCTTTTAAAAATGGTAATCGAGTTTTAAAAAGGATTGTTAAAATGTAATGTCAGTGAGATTATCTGAAATAATTAACACTTTAGAATTTATTTATTTATTTTAGTTTCTGGCGAAAGAAAAGTTTAAATTACCAAACGATTATATACTTTTGTTTTGGGACTTGTTCTATTCTTCGTCATCGGATTAACATTTTGAAAGAGGATATTGTCAAAACTTTTTTTTAAAATTGTTTTATGGAGAGTTTAAAAATTATTCTGATCTTATATTATTCTTTTTAAATTAAATTCCACGATTCTTTAATATGAAGTTTTTTGCAAAAAGAGTATAAGCAAATTTTTAAATATGTTCATATTTTTTTTAAAAGGGCTATGGAGATAAATAAATTATCCGAAACTGTTTTAATTATTTTTGGCATAACTTAATTTATAATTTTTCAAATATTTTCAACTACTATAAGCATAGAAATGTGATAACATTTAACGAATAAATTTTTTTCTATAATTTCTTTCAACATTATTTAAATATGTTACCATCATATTTTCAATAATACATGAGTTGCACTTTGAAAAATAAATGATTAAGCAATTAGGTAAACTGAGTGACCATATATAAGAAAACATTAGTGTCAGTGAATATGTTAGAGCGAAAAAATCTAAAATCACAAATGTTGCTTTATATTTATAAAAGAATTCTTTATAACAATTATGATATTTTGCTGGATTCAATATAATGATTTAATATGTAAATTTTTGTTGATAAAGAAATACCCAGCGAGTTAAAATTTAAGTGATTGCTGTATTAAGTAAAATGGTCTGTGAAAATTAAAATTTATTGTGTTTCGTGGTATTATTGTTAATGGTTTAATTGATTCTGAAAATTACATAATAATTTGTAAGTAAGATTACTTTTTTAATAAGATTTATAATTCCATGAATTTACAAGATAAAATTATTTGATATGATACAAATAATATTATCTAAAGGGGAAATAAAAATGGTCTTATATTTTTTCATTATATTGTGTATTCAGCTTGTATCTTTTATAAAAAAATCTATTTATGATCATTCTATCTGTCTGTTTGCATATAAAAAACAAACCAATTTTTCAATATGAATGTAACAAATGAACTTGCTTTATAAAAAATTGAAACTATATTAATTCAACTTAATTTTAGATAGAGTCTTAATATTCAAAATATTAAAACAAGTGTTCTTCTTATTATAATTTTACTTAATTATAAGAAAAAGTTTTAATAATTAATTAGTTAAAAAGAGAAATTTCAAACAAAATAACTACATATGCAGTCTAATAGGGATATGCTTATTTTTTTATTTCGTTAAAGTTTTGAAAATATGTTACATTTATATACATATAATGATTTTTAATGTAATAGATTGTCCCCGGCTAAATCAAAATTTAGAACAGATATTATAAGCATGTTAGTACGATAATCACTACTTGTTCAATTATTGATAAAATTGATAAATAATCAAACAAGTTGTTTCTTTATTATTAATTAAATGCAAATTAATTTTTTTATTTGAATACATTAGCTTATTCTAAGCAAAGTTTTAATTTTAGAACTATTTTTCCAAAACTTTTATCACAATTATTATATGTGAGTGTGTGTTTTATACTCAAGAAAAATTTGGTTAAATACTTTAGATTTTTATGTAATTATTTTTTCTATTTTTTGGTAACATTTGATTGTTAAATTATTCATTAAATTTTATTAATTATCACAATGCTCTATGTTCATTGAAACATAATAAGTAATTGTTTTATTCTAAGTTGTAAGGCATTTGTTATTTATTACTATATTTTTATTTTATGAATCTGGAAGCACAATTGTTGGTTGAGACACACACACGCAAATAAAAGACTAATCTTTGAAAGTTTTAAGAGAATTAATTTTAAAAAAATATATCAAAATGCCGTTAATAATGCTAAATGTATCTTTCATTAATAATCTGTTTATGCACTTTTGTTGTAAAATCATCTATGCCAAAGAATATTTTCTTAACTATAATTTTGGTACCTTGGAGATTTTAGAATGAAAACAATATCATACTTTTTTAAGCTACTGCTTAAAATTTACACAGAAGAACACACAAAGAAATATACTCCTAAAAAGTATTTAAATATTTTCCTGAATATTCATTCAATACTTGAAATATTAATCAAAAATTTAGAATCCAAATCTTTTTTTTATCAAATTTCTCCTTTTAATTACTTACCAAGCCTTCCAAACAGCTCATATTCTTTAACTTTTGAGAATCAATCTGAATGATTTTTAATTGGGTTGGTTCAAATAGTTAATCATCGTTATTCTTCACTTTAATTGCTCTAAACATGGCTTAAATGAAAAGTTAATAGTTACACCTTAAAAGTTTTACTCTAATTCAGAATTATATTCTGTATTATCTTAGTTATTATTTAGTATTATCTCTTTTTATATATCCATTCCTTTTTATAATATAAACTGCTACATTTTTAACATGCTTGTAACTATATAAATAAATTTCATTTATTTAAGAATATCTGAAAATTCTCTATAATTTTAGCATTACTCTCAAAATTTTGCCTCATTAGCTGAGAACTTTAATAAAAAAAGTGAATAAATGATTCTAGCTATTTTTTAAAAGGACTTTAATACGCTATAAATGAAACCGTTTGAGAAAAATTCTTTCTCATTAAATAATGATCCTTTGATTAAATTTAACTTGATTCTTCAAAAGAAGCTTTATTCTATTAATATCTAATTAATCTTCTTGAAAAATGGCTTCTATGAATTGTTTTTTATATTTCATTTTATTGTAGAACAGCATATTCTATCTCGAATGAAACTGTTTAATTTCAACCTAGTTGTGAATTTAAATTATTTATGTTATTTTTTTATCTGTCAATCTTTTCGAAAATTTCAAATCGAAATAAATTTTCAGTCGCATTTAAATATATATCGAATGCAGATCTAAAAGTCATTAAATATTTTATTTAAAAAAATGTATGTTTGTTTAAAAGAATCCTTTGTTGAGAAATTAAAAACTCTATTCTACCAGATTAATGATATTATCCATTAATTACATGAATGAAAAAGTTAAAAAAAACTGTTTACTTTTTTATGCACAAAGTATGCAAAAAGGAAGGGATTGTAATTCTTCAAACAGAAATTCTACCACGAGATTTTGGAGAATTTCCAAATTTCAGAACTTTTTGAGTTTGAAAATAACTTTATATATGTTTGCCTGCCTTTCTATCTGTAGACTTGTTAATTCAAAACCACTTTACGCTAGACAAATGAAAAACGAAACCAAATTAATTCTATTCAGAAGAAATCTGTCTGTTCGGCCGTCCGAATACATGTGAACATGATAATTTCAAAACGTAAGGTTCTAGATGGATGAAATTCTATACAAAGGCTTTTAAAAAAATCTAAAACATAGATATATTTCAAATTGATTTTAAAACCATAGAAGAGTTAACAGTTCTTCTAAAAGCACTTTTTGCATTCTTGTAAACATGATAATTTTAAAGCCCATTAATATAGATTATTTAAAAGTTAGTTCACAATTTCCAATTATTAGATTCTTATCAACTATGAATGTTAAGATTCTAATCAACTATGAATGTTTCGATTCTTATCAACTTTTAAATCAAATCTTTCTACCGATGTATCGTCTGTCAGTTCAGTTAATTCGCACAAAAATGTAACTGCGATACTCAAAAAGGCGATGTTTTAAAGAAAGGAAAATATGAATATGATTGTGTGACTAAAATCATAGTTTTATGTCAAATTTTGATTTCAGTCTGTCAGAAAAAAGGATCCAAATCACATATTCGATTTTTTGGACGCATTACCTACATAACAGTGATAGTTGTGTTGTGACTTATAATACTTCACAATTCCGCTGATATTTATGTGCCAGAGATTTAAGCAGAGTAAGCATCCCTTGTTCTTTCCGTATAGCCAACTAGGGCCAATAGTACGACTTAGCTACTTCATGAGCCACAACCCTTTTTATGGGACGTGCTTTATTCATGCATTTCATTCGATCATCCACAGATTGTAATTTATACCTTTATCAGAGAACGATCATCTCTGAACCAGTACCCCCAGAGGTATTACTCTCTCCAAGGAGGACTTTGTGACCACCACAGATTTATACGTGCGCCAGCCACCGGACACACGGAGAGTCTTTGGCTAGCGGGATTTGAACTCACAACCTAAAGAATGAAGTCCAACGCCCTATCAACCAGACTATCCTAGCAGTATACCAGTGATTAATCACCAAAAACAAATTTTCCGACGTCATAACTATTGTTCTCCATTATCATGCAATTAATACATAGGAACCAAATATTTTACTACACCGGATTCTGGTGCATGGGACTTTAAAAATAAAAATCTGAGCTCTCATGCATTATTTCCATATCTAAAGTTCACAATTTTGTTTGGAATGAGGGGAGAGTATAACATCTCTATTCGAGAGTATGGACGAAAATTTCTTTTTGGTCGTTAACTCTGGATGTGGTTGAAACTTGAAAGGGAAGAAATTAGGTGTTCTCCTTCTGTAATTAGTATTTTTTTTAAATTGTATGTAAAGAAGACTAGTAGCCATCAAACCTCCTCTAGCAAATATCTCTTCGCTGTAACTGAGTGCCTGATGCACATTAAATCTTTAGGAGGCCAAAAGTCCTTTCCGCCGGTGTGGCGTTAAAGTGTTGTCATTGTCAGCTGATTGCGAATCAAAATGACGAGGTCCGTCGCAAAATAGCCCTTGATTTGCTTTAAAACTAGTCATTAATATAACTGAACTGAACTGAACTTGCAATAGTTGATCCTGAGTTGCAGAAGTTTAGGTATTTAGTTAAGTTATAATTTTAAATGAGATAAAGTTTCTATATTATAATAACATTACTGTTTCAAAATAGAATAAACTGAAAAGAGCCATATTTGGCACACATAATATGTAAGATTTAAAATAAATTATGTTATAGGTCTTTAAAATGTGACCGATAAACACTCTTTCTCTTATTCAGGGATGAAACATTTCCCTCATAAAGTCGCTAATTTGTAAAAATACGATCAATATCAATATATATTATTTATGATTTGTGGTATCAATTTTTTTCTTATTGTAGATTTAATGTTCTTAAGCAGGGAATAATTTTATCTAACACCATTTTTGTTTAAATTTTTTCTACTCAAACTATTTATTTTAACTTAATGAAGTCAGAGGACAATCAGTTAATTATCATTAAAACTTGTTCATATTAATAACATTTTTCAAAGAGTTATTTTTATTCTATTTAGCATGCACAGTTTCATTAGATTTGACGAAAATTAAAATGAATTAATCTAATTCATTAACCGGATTTGTATTTATAGAATGACGCAGCATAAATACACAAGTATAATGACGTCTCTTGAGAGTAAAATTCAGTTTCAAATATGTCACTACTGCATCTCAAAGGATCCATAATGAGTACGTGACTTAATTTCTTAATCGGAACACTAAAACTGTTCTAGTCTTTAATAGCTCTCAAAGGTCTACTATCTACATCTACTTTTAGACATGATGGTTCAACTAGAACTCCGAGATTGTGCGAATTTTCGTTTAAAATGCAATAGGGTCGAGCCTTTGAGCAAGTTATTAAAATTTATGAAAATAACCTCTTATGTGTCACGTCTTAATTGCTTGACTAAATATTCTATTTTAGAGAGTTTAAAGTCCGATAAGACTGATGAAGCTTTTATTAATATTAATATTTCAATTTCTATCGATGTGTAAAGAATTATTTCCGTTATTATTCCATTAGCTGCCACTATCCCGATTTGAAGATTTTGGAATTTTTTGCACATCACTAGGCTCTAAAAATATATTTGATATCCTTAAAGTTTAGTTTCATCCTTTATATTATCAGTCAATATTGTATGCAGAAGAAAGTGTGAATTCTTTAATTCATTTCTTTATAACGAGTGTACATATTTCAGAATCATCTGTTAATTGAATGGAACAGAATTGCTATATTTGAAGCATTGCATTTTAGTTTAGTTTTGTTTTTTAATTATAGTGAAATATCGTACCTAAATGTGTTATTTGGAGGTTATAATAATGATTTATTTCTTACTCAGATGCTCATAATCTTCCGTTTTTTATTTGTCTTTTATGACGATACTCTTTTCAAAAACATAAAACATTTTCAAAATAAAGTTTGAATATAATTATACTACTATACAATGTTTTATGCATATATTTAACTGATCGCGTAAAATATATTTCTCACTCAGATCCTCATAATCTTCCGATATTTACTGGTCTTTTTATAACGATACTCTTTTCAAAAAAATATAAAATATTTTCAAAACATATTTTTAATATAATTATACTACTATACAATGTTTTATGCATATATCTAACTGATCGGGTAAAAAATATTTCCAAAAAATAGCTCTTTAATGAATTAAAAATAGATGAATTTAAATTCTATGGGCAACAGAAGAATTATCATAACAAATTTAAAACTTCTCTTAGATTTAAACATCAAAGAATTCTAAAAATTCAGTCTTAGATCAAAATTAACTTCTCTATATTTTCAAACTGAGTTCTTTAACCAAGAAAATGATTTATGGATGAGGATGGCTGGTTGGTGAAATATGGTGCCAGATAATTTATTAGTATGAAAACGCATTTCAAATACTAAAAATGCCTTTTTATTTAATTTTTATAAACATTTATTCAAAAACTTATTTTTGAATAAAAAAGAAAAAGCTACATTTTTCTAGCAAAATATGTTTATAAATTTATATGTATTTATAAATAAATATAAATTAAAATTAATAAATTAATATTTTATATAAAATATATAATATATAATAAAAATAAAATAATAAATAATAAAAAATATAAATAAATTAATATAATATAAATTAATTAATATAATATAAATAAGGAAGAAATTCTTTCATATCAAACACAAATTCCCAAAGTGTTCAAATGAAAGATTTTCTTTTAATTATTAATATGCTCTACCAAAATACCATAACTTATTTTTTCCCACTCGCTTACTAGCTTCTTCTCTACTATTATTTTTCTTATTATTTGAATGTTTGATAGAATTCAAAATAAAGAATATCCCTATCGACGGCAGTGAAATGTTCTTAAAAATTATTATTAAGTTCTATCATTAATCCAATTTTGAAATGAACTGCTATTTTCGATTGCAGTGAAATTTTCTTGAAAATCATTAATAAATTTTATTATTAATCCGTTTTTTGAATTCAAATTGGTTTGTTTCATTTTAAATACCTTAGACGGACAAAAAGATAGTGCAATTACATTCGCTGATCGAACCAACAAGTTTATTCGTCATTAAAACACAAATAAAAAAAGTTTCTCCTACAAATTACAGTTCAAAGTTTTTGTGTAGATAATGTAAGTAATTTCAGAGTGAAATTTTCTTATTTTAACATATTAATCATTTCAAAGCTTTTATACTAGAGGCGTTCAAAAAATAAGTTACATTCTAATAATTAAGTCATAAATATTTTATTGACAAGCCCGATGTAATGCAACATGACATATATACTGGCACACTATTTCTCTACAGAATCTCCTTGTAGCTGAAGACAATTTTTGGAATTAATCGCCGAAAAAGATCGCTAGAGACATGGGTTATTCTATTCTACGGCAATAGCAGGCAATTAATACAAAAATACGCAAGTATAATTCTAAAATATTGATAATTTTATTTTAAAAAGTCATTTTTACTCCAAATACTAATTATGAATAAAATATTCAAAATCTCAATAAAAAAGATCTTAATTCTAGTAATTTATATACTTGTAAAAAAGCTCAGTATGTGTGTGTGCGTGTTGGCGCTCTACAAGCCGGATAGTTCGATTTACAACTGCCAAATTTGGTATACGTCTTACCTTGGAGGCTGGGAATGTGGACCTCGGAGCTTTTTTTTTAAACTTTTATTTATAATTTTAATTCATTATAAATCAAACAAAATTTTGTTTTTCTCGTTATGACTTCCGAAAATATTACAGCATAAAACTGATTTTTACATAATATTTAAAATCAAAAATTTATCTTTTTAATTATACTAATGTTTTAAACATAAATTAAATTAATATTTTTAATGAATTTAAAAAACTAATCTGGTCATATTTTTCAACAGCTCATAACTAAAATTTAACTTTGCTCCAGAACATTACACGTGCATGGGGAAAGATTATGTAATTAGTTGCTTTTTTCAAAGTGTTACCATCATATTGACAAAAACTCAAATTAAAAAATAAATCGTTATTGTAAAATAATCGTATAAAGTTATATGTGTGTGTTTGTTTTTAAAAAAACGTTGCGCAAGTTAGGTGATAACATTATGAATTCCAAGCGAAAAACTACAGCTGCAGACGATTGATCATTCAAAAGCAATACAGTGAAAGTCGACTCCAAAATAAAACTACATTAGCAGACGCTACATATTTCAAAGGCTATACTATGAAAACCGATACTAATATAAAAAAGGGATAAATTGCAAATTTAGTGTCTACGCATCTCGAGATTTCAGTAATTCGTTGCCTTCACATTTTGAGGCTTTGAAAATCTCAAGTAAAAACAATATCATGTTCTCACATGATAATAAGATATTTTATAAAAAGTGAATGCAAAGAAAGGACTTCCATTACTTTTTTCCATATTTATATTATTAATTCAATAAATCAGTTTTAATTTAGGTAGGAATTGTTTAATATACAGTAAAAGCTCTTTATTCGCTTGATATATGTTCCATAAATATGCCGCGAATAAAGAAACCATGAATACGGAATGGTCATTTATGTGTGATTATAGGGGATACGTTCCGAGGTGACAAAATAAAACAAAAAAACAAATATATAAAAAAAATCAATTTAATTTAAGTTTTTGAATATTTTGCTCTCTTAGGCAACAGTTTGAAGAATTTTGTAATTTTCTCTTGATTGGCAGTTTTTAAAAGCTCCTTCCATTCAGACTGATACGCAGAAGTCGCCTTAGCAATTTGCCTCCAAAATAAGACTTCGTTCCATAGACGGATCAATGTTCATAAAGAAATCGCCAAACTCATTTGCCATTCTCAAACCTTCACCAAGATTTTTCAAATTTAATGTCAGGTTTCCAGTGCTTGTTGAAGTCTCTTCTTTAATGGGAAGTGAATTTAACATTTTCCCCAAGTCGGTTTCAATCAGATCTTCATCTTGTGATTCAAGCAATTCCTGAATTCTCTTGATTCTATCTGTTCGAACCTATCTCGTCCTAGTCCATTCGCGATTTCGGCTATGTTTGCAGTTTGCATTTAACAACATACTTTAGACAAAGTTGTAATAAGATCTATTTTACTTTTTTTATTTGTCCATTTGACGGCATTTACAAAGGATATTGGGTTGGATACTTATTGGAATCCTTTCATTATTATGTATGTACTTATTAGATACGCCAATAAAGAAATGTTTAGCCGCGAATATAGGAATTGGGTCGCATTTTTTTAATCCGCGAATAGTGAAAACGCGAATAAAGAGCTTTTACTGTATATCCTTTCATTTCAGAGCCCAACGGCTAATCTGTAAATATTTAATAATATAAAGGCATGTAGTAAAATGGTTTAAATGAAATAATGGTCTAAATTATGTGTAACTTGAATCTATAAATACTCTGATAAAGATAAATGATGAACTTCTGTCTAGATCCTTTTTTTCTGTGAATCATATTTAACAAAATAGTTTTGAGCCCCATATATTTTAAATAAAAAGAGCTGCACTCCAATTAACTAACTCTGTCCATAAAACTGACTGATTTATAAAACTTTGAATGTCATTATTCAACAAAAATGGTCGGTTTTAGACCACTTCATCGATTGCCTCAAAGATGATATTCTAATCAGCGCTTAGGATTTTCCAAGACTGATTGACCTACGATTATGAAAACGTTGATTACTCTAAACTATTCTATTCAAAATTTCATAAATCAATTATATTTAGTAGAAAACGATAGTAAAGATAATTTATTCATTAAAAAGTTGTAATGTCAAGAATATTTCCTAGAATATGATCCCTTTAGACCCAAGGGCTGTATAAAATTTAGATTTCCTAAATTTTTTAAGAATACTTAAGGACAAAAACAAAATAAATAACATATTTAACTTCACTTAAATCCTTTTCAAAGTAAGCCTAGAAACTGAATTTTATGATGAATTTGAGAAATTTTTGAAGAATTGTCTGTTCTCCTAAATAAATTATGAAAATTATTCTGTAGTGAGACTTAAATGCTGTACGATTCTGTTTTCAGCACTTATATTTTTTTTAAAAATACGTGATTTCAGTAAAAAATATTCTTTATATTGACTGCAGTTTAATCATTTAACTTTAATTTAAAGTTGAAATTTTATGGGCGCTGACAGAAAATTAGAACAGTTTATAATGCATTAGGGCTTCAAGCGGTTTTAATAGTATGATTAAATTATATGGCTATCAAAAGTTGAAACTTAAAATATTTATATGAAGAACCAATAAAAGACATACAAAATATTTGAAAGCAACTTGAAATTTTAACAAGCAGTAAGATCGGCTAATCCTTTGGTTACAAAAGGCGGATAGTGTATGTTAAATAATAATGAAATTGTTTGTTATTTGAAGAAATATAAGAGTTCATCTCTTAAATCGTCATTTATTAAACTATAAATTACAGAACGAAAAAAAATTTATGAAGAGAGACAATTTTGGGCAATTTGACATATAATGACTTGGGTCTCTTCATTTACTAAGTTATTAGTATAAATATTTTAATTCAAATTACCCGATATTCTAAGGAATCGTTGTTACATTACTTCTATATTGAATATAATTTTTTAAAGGCATACGCGAAAGTTTTAATATAATCTAACAGCAAAATGAAATGATTTTTATGGAGGAAACTTATCAGAAAGAAATTTCTTTTTCCAAGGGATTAAATTACTTTTCATGTCTTTATCTCGGAAATAAAGATTTCAAAGACTATTTTTGTGTGATTTATTTCTGCTAATTTTCGGTTTTTTAATTCTTTTTTTCTCTCTCTCTAAGACAAAAGGACGTTAATTAAATTTAGTTTTGGAATGTTTTGAAGAACCAATGTAACTCATAGCAACCAAAAAATGAGGTATGTTTCATTATTAAACATCCCGTTTTCTAATTATCATTTTTTATGCTCTTAATGATGAGTAAGTAAGATGGAAGGTCACTGATTTTTTTTTGTGCTCTAACTGAACAAAAAGTGCATTCGTCGTGTCTATAGTAATTAATCTTGCATGTTTCATTGCTGGTTAAGCTAAGGAAAAGAAATTCATGGCACCGTCTTCAATTCTACTGTGAAGCGTGAATCTAAGGATTTCATGCTGAATTTATAGGAATATAATTTCAAATTTGTAATGATTTATTTTATTGTTTTGCACCGAAATTTTAAGGAGTTTGCTTTTTAAGTTCAAAATCAATTAATTTGCTATAGTTAAAAACAGCAGTTATAATTGAAATTCTTTTAATGCAACTGAATGCTAGAGAGATATTTTATTTCAGAATTATTTTAATACCGATAATTATACTAAACTAATTAACTCAAAATTAAGTAAACTCACATTTTTTTATTTGCTAAAGAAATAAATAGGAAATTAATGGTCTGTAATTTTTGTTGTACTCTTTCATGTCATGTATCACTTGCTGCAAAATTGTATAGTATGTATTATTTCAGAATTTATTCTTGTAAATCATTTTCGTATTTGTTAAATCAAATCCTTTTTACAGACAGTAGAGTTAATGCACCGATTTATTTTATCTGATACAGCACTTGCCCCAATACAGCTTTATTCTTTTTCATAACTAATCACAGTGGTTTCTTACCATCATGTAAATAGTTTAACTTCCGTTTTTTAATTTTATTTCATCATTACCGTAGTTTATATACGAGCTGAAAAAGTTCTTTTAATGACATTTAAAGAAGATAATTCCCTTTCTTGTTTCTTAGTCAAAAGCTGTTTTGCGAAGATATGTGAGATACCATCTAGCTCATAATCAGAAAACTAAGTGAACCTTTGCCCTTAATTATCTGTTTCTAATGAGATACATCAATTATTCAAAAACACTCACAAAAAAGCAACCATGTGAGGTACATTATCAAAAGATATTGATTATTCTTCCTAAAAATACTGATAAATCTGCTTTTAAAAACTGAGATTGACTTTAGAGTAATAACCTACTTTCTTTACAAACATAGCTAACAGATAGCGTGCTAGTTTCAATTCAAATGAACTCTCGACATGTTTAATCTCAGTGACATTTTTTTCACTTGTTCAAAGGATTCATTTGAATATAAGAGCGTTGAATAAAAGATGATTTCCGGCAATTTTTTTAGTTGCCACTTCTTCGGAATTTGATTGAAATTCATTTATTCCTTTATTTTAAGCAGGTGAATAACTCAGCTTTTATCTCTTTTGTTTAACAACTTGTGAAAACCTTTGAATATTTCGAAAAATAAGCAGCACAACAGTGAAATGTAACGTTTTTAATCAGCTATAGACCAGCTAAGTTGCTGGGAATATTATATGGCTGCACGTGAAGATAAATCGTTATATCTTTACTAATGATAAAAAAGAATGCGTGTGTACGCTCCTCTTTCTCTCGTTCGTTCTCTCTTTCTTTTTCTTCTCTCTCTCCCTCTTTCTTTCTCTCTTTCATTTACCCTCCCTCTCTTTCTATCTATCGTTCCTTATTTCACCCTTTCTTTATTTTTCATCTTCCCTCTCTTTCTTTATTTTTCATCTTCCCCCTCTTTTTCTCACTCCCTCTTTCTCTATTTTATCACTCTCCTTCTCTCTCTCT